>LOND01000533.1:110665-157472 GCA_014220965.1 Paragonimus kellicotti | reverse complement strand
TTCCTTCATTGAATAATGTAAATATTCAAGTAAATATTCAGGCGGAAGCTCGAGTTCTACAACTCATAGGCCCATCAGGCCTTATTAGCTCAGATTTGTAGGCCGCTCATGTTCTTCCTGAATTTTGGAACAGTGTTTTGGCGCAATCTTCAACAGTTCCTCAGGTTCACCTTTACGCTGGAATCGATGGTACATACACCGTGGTTACATCCTCCACGGCGTTGTCGGATGAACACGTGTTTTTCGGAGACAGCCCTCCTGGCCTTCACGGTATACCCCTCGAGGTCTTGCGTTAAACATCCGAATAGCTTGCTGATTCACTTACCTTACTGCTTACGCAATCCGTTTCCCAGGGCACGGTACCCAGCAACTGGAAACACATGAGCATCACACGCGTTTTCACGGGTGGTAGGCATAAGTATCCCGGTGACTACAGGCCGAGTGCTTTGCTATCAAGGGTCTCAGATTTTTTTGAGGCGCCTGTTTGTGACTCGCTTCGTAAAACCCGCACCTCTCGTGAGTTTTCTCCAGTGCGCAACACGCATTTCGCAAGGGTGGCTAGTGGCTGGCCATTAAATTCTTAACAGGTTCCACCAGGCGACTGGTACGCATGTGGTGATTAGCTTCTAATAAATCTCGTTCTGCCGTAGAATGATCGGATCGGAACAAAATCCCGCCAGGGATAAAACGACGCCTACGGCGGAACCGCTCCAGTATGTGCGATGCCACCTCATGCGAGGTGACAGCAATACTGAAGAGCCGTTGTCGAGATTCACATGTCGTAGTCCTTTCACGCACGTAAAACCAGAAGGAAAAATTATAAACACCAAGAGTACCATTTTCTTCCTGCCGCCCGCTCAGACTTACGCAAGTCATTCAGTTTGATCGCTGCACGTTCAATTACTGCGATTTGTGCAAACTTGACATACTAGCTTCAGGGAAGGTTAGCTTCGTTTACCTGGCTAGTAACGTTCCGTAGGTGAAGTGAAACGTATAGCTTCAAGGGTTTCATCCTCTTCGGCTATGGCGACTGTAGCTGAACTTCACACGTGTAACTTAGCTCATAGCAGAACGTTCACAGTTGATTTTGCGATCTACCTGCAACACATTTCAAAGCACATTCTCATGGAAGAAGTTTATCTTGACGGCCTTGAAAACTCGAAGGACGTTAAGGTCTGACATTTTATATTTAAATATTTGTGTACTTGGAACAGGCATCCGTGTGTATTTAGAATCACTATGGATAAACATCAATTTTGAAAGATTCTGGGGGCGTTTTACTTTATCCCGCATCATGACTGCCCCGAATTTCTGTTTATCTTGGAACGATACTTGTGAAACAGGAAGTGATAACATCTGGGTGAAAACGGTCATGATGCAGGACATTCCACTGCATTCCATTCAACCTGGCTCTGGTTAACACTCATACCGTTAGAGATAATATTCAATGTCCAGAAACTCATCAAAGGTTCCATCGAGCTATGTGCTCTGTGTAAGTGTAAGTGGAACACACCTGCACGCTAGACAAACTTTTCTGTTCCATACAGGTATCCCTCTGTAATAAGCTACCCAGACAGACGCATCAGTCTATCAAAACACCAGTGTTATTTAGCACGTAACTCGACATTCACGTACTGATAAGTGATGGTCAGCACTATATGGCTGATTGGCCTGCAGTTGTACACATACAAAGTTGTGGGAGAATACAACAGTGACGCATTGCGAAGTTTCCTCTGTGTCATAACAAATCATCCAATGAGTTCGATGCTTTGAAGTATCGATTGCAATTTGTGCATTCGCTGTGCAACAGTTCTGTTGTGCTTCGATTTTTTTTCAAATTGTTAACCACCAACAACAAGTGTAACTAACACAAGACTGACGTCGTGTAATCAATTCTATCAAGAAATTGACTGCTGCATCAACTGTCATAGCCACACAAGGTCATTCCACGCTTCCCTACTTGTCAATCAAAACTGGGTTTTATTTGTTAACACACAAGCACTTTTCATGTGGGAGGCTATTCTACAGCGCCTGTAAACTGGAAGTCCCACGTTGATTGAAAATTTAAAAAATTATTCAACTTTCGAAACTCTTCGAGCTAGTACGTGAGGACTGTTCAGTTACAGGTCAAGTGATCGGTCAGATTCTGGAGGTTCCTGTATTCCCTCATACACATGCATTTATTTCCATATTTCTCTTGTGCAACTGATAACAAATGAGGATGGAATCCCTTGCTATTTATTTTTGTTATTTTTGGAACGTTTTCTGGCATGGCCTTGTCTATCACTTGTCTATCAGGTGTAACTCAGGAACAATAAATTAGTACAATAACATATGGTTGGATCGAACTGTGGACCATTTTCTTAGCAATACATGTGCCCCAAGTTTGCAAACTACAATTCTGTTTTCATTATTCACGTTTCTTTTGCCTACATGTTTTTATATTTGCCAAACAGCATTATCGTTATCCATATGTAACGTGTACAAATGTGTACATTCATCATGCTTTGCCCGGCGTGTTTCTGACAGATGTTTGGGGGAAATACTTAGCAGTATCAGCACTCAAACGTAAGGCTGGTATGTTGGCCGAGTCAGTTACTGACGTCGTTAACACGTCACTCGGCACAGTTTACCTGCCGGGGGACTAGAAACCATCTGCTATCCCCTTCATCCACAGGTGAGGGAACACACAGGAGGCAGCTAACTACCGAAAGGTGATTATTTCATTTGTGGTTATGGGGGTTTAAGAAGACTAACAAGGGATAAAATGGCGATACGCCTCATGGAATACGGAGTCTTTTCTGCACACCGGCATGGGTTTGTGAAAAGGTAATCGCCCACCAACAAACTTTGATCTCTAGACAACGGTTGAGAGGAAATAGCATGCTGAAGTCTGTTACCTGGGCCTTCAGATGGTTTTTGACGTTGTAACTTACCAGCTACCTAGCTGTCATTAAGTGCCGTAGCTCCGAAGCTAATCGCATGAGACAGACAGTTTCTGGAGAATCGGCAATTTCACGCGGCAGAACGCTTTCAACTCATGTGTCTTGAAGTGAATCGAAGTGAAGGACATGAATTAGAGTCAGTCATCGGCCAGGTTGTAGCGTCGTTTCCAGGGTTTCTTAGAATTAATGAACAAAGTAGCAAGTAGGATCGCTGGCATCCCGAAAGAAATCTCAGAATTCATCAGCAAACACAAGACCGAGCATATTCAACTCCCAGCGAGATTGACAAACCGCAGGATGGTCCGAAGCCATTCAAGTCTAACATGCCTGGTTTTTGGGGTGATTTGGGTGACAGAGCCTGATACGATGCATCGTAGTTATGGGCGAAAATAGCTTGAAAGGGGTGACAAACTTGAAACTCAAAGTTTAACGTTCATCTATCTCACATACGTTTTGCGTCCCTCAAGTGCTGGAAGAAGTGTAGGTTAACGCAGATTTCAAATGTATAGTTTTCTTGCGGGATGTGTCAAACAGTTGTGACAGTCGATGTTCACTGCGACGTTTGTTGCTCGTGGATTCATCGGCAACGCAGTAGGTCCGAAAGAAACATCTATAATTTGTGATGCGAGATGGCCGAATTAATCCTGGTTTGCCCAAACTGACGCCATTTGGCAAATGCTCATGTTTATACGCGAACAAATAGGCATGACGGAAGCTGTCCACTTATACGAGTGAGTAGTTGATTATGAGACCAAACAAATTATCAGAATAGAAGTTAACCGAGAGAAAATATTGCATAGTGCACTTGGAATTTGTGAGGGTGACATATGGGTTACTGATGGAAAGAGACAGAAACAGGGCTTCCTTGGACACTGAGGTAGTACGCTACATGCATCTAGAAAAGCTTACGAAGCCTCTGTGGTGATGTACTTTGGAAGCGTTGGTATATTTCAAGAGGTCAATTGGAGAAGAGCTCTCGCAATGGGGCGGCGAGAACATCAGAGCGCATCAAATCCAGACCGATTTTGATAAAGTTTCGAAAGCACGTGGACAGAGAAAGTCTACTCTCACGCGTGGAATGAATCTATAGGGCCTGTAACCGTCATACCAAACCTTTTTTGGCATTTTAGTACTTAAGTTTTGAAGTGAAAGTCATAGTTCGCTCAGAATGAGGTAATGACACTTATGGTTAGGACGTTCAAACTAGAATATGTGATACCTGCTGGTAAAGCTGCAATTCAGTCCCCCGTCAATCGATAAACACGTGAGACCTGAACACAACGTAGTTCCCTTGAAACCAAGAGTAGGAAGGCCTCATCTAATCGAAGCGAAAGAAGAGGTGGAAGAGAGAGAAAGCGACTTGGCTGTATTGTAGACAGGCGGTGACGGACTGGAAAGTGATTGTGATTTTGGTACAACTTCATGCCGCGAATTTGAGGTAGGAAGGGCGTTGTCAACAGAAGTTATCGGCCTGCATGAGGGAAAGCATCTCGGGCATAACCGATGGGAATGCATCGCAGACGAAACAGGCAAGGAGAAAGTCAAAGTCGTTATGCAGAACAGAAACACGGGAGTCAGCCACTGTTAGTTTCAAAGCCTGGACTAATTACCGCATTGATCAGAGCAGTAGAAATCGAAAAGTTTATAATAAAAATGCGCCTATCAAGGAAGACAGATTGATGCACAAAACGTACGATGTAAACTTGGCTAACAACTGCTGCTCAGAACCCTCAACGCTTCTATGGTTGTATGCAATCGTAGTCCACGAGTCACGAACAGATAGGGGGGTTATTTTGCACGGGCATCGATCCTAAAAGGGAACAGATCGGTCGTAATGGCATCTGAGGTTTACCGTTGTTCTGCGCACAGAAGAACTAAGTAACTCGTGGTAGTCGAAGTGGTCCACAGATTTTTTTCACGGGGTACGGCAAAGTTATCGTCACAGGGTAGGATACTCGGAGTCAACATGCAGAGCTTCGGTCGGACAAGATTGCAAGAAAAAAAGGACTGAGCTGAGCTGCAAATGGCCAAAGAGGCATTGATTGCGCCGCTTACGGCACTGCACAACGGACCGATTGATGAGAAAACCTTCCTAGATGATTGGAAGAATGCCGTAGTAAATCCATTAAATAAAAAGGAATCCGAGGCACGTTTTGCATTATCGATCGATGAGTTCGAGGAGCGTACCGCATAAAGTATAAATGAGAATAGTTATAAGGCAATGGTGCGACTACGTTACAGGGCACAGGTTGAGCAGATCTGCACAAAGCAGATGCCTGAGGGATAGGCCGTGCCTTACAAGCTTCCCTACTCACCAGGACAGATCACGGATGTCGTGGATAGAGGTGAAACTACCTTCGACTATGTCGATCAACGTCTCTTGTTAACCAGGCTCACAGCCTGCGGTACAGCCTCGGCAATGTGTAAATAGGCCAAACTCTTTTTGTCCGTTGAGATTACACGATCATGGATTCGCGATACTGTGTCAGGTGTCGGCCTTCTAATTATTAGGCCTCCCTGAGACGAAACACTGGGTCCACTGCTCCTCCTTGTTCGCTCAACTGATGGTAACAGACCGCTTCCTTTTGGTGGATGATATCAAGCTAATCGACTCTCATTCGCGGGATTATGACAACTTTAATAACATCTCAACCACGTAGCGGAGCAATTGACAAGTTGAAATCTAATTCTGAGAACTGGCAACTGCCACGTGCTATTCAGTTAGAAGGTAGGAGCTGACAGGGAGCTATTGTTAAACGACCGCTCCGTCGCTGTTTTGGCCCAATGTGTCCCTGTTGCTCTAAGGACTAAGGGGGAACTGCTTATGGTTTACGCTGCTGTTTCCTGTGGGAAGGATGAGCTGTAGATACCCATGTACCGCGCAGTCATGCGACCACATCTGGAGTGCCGCGTGCAAGCATGGGGGTCTTGGTTTAGAATCACGTGAACTCTAGCAGAGTTCAACGCGCGGCAGCGCGTTGCGCTAAGGGACTGAACGGCATGAGCTGCAGTAACAGGCCAAGCAAATTTGATGCGCTCAGGTTGCAGTGCCGGGGTCAGAGGGAAGACCAGGTCGATGCTTATAAAGTGCTAAAGGGGTTTTCGGATGTCCTCAAGGGACAGGCGATAGACTTGAGGAAAGGTCGACCAGTGAACATCGACTGCGTGTTTCTGGAGAAGACGGCCTACAATACGAAATTAGGAGAGGGTTCATTTTCACCCCGTGCTTTCAGCATGTGCAATAAGATACTCATCGACTTCCTGGAGGCGTCAACGATGATCACGTTTACGGAAATTTTGGATAATTTCCGGGAGGTCACGTTGCAATGGGGTGTGGTGACTCTTGTATTCTTTGCCCCAAACCTACGGACTTCGTTTTGCTCATTATTACGGTTATTGCTACTGCCATTTGACCGTCATTCTATCCATTCGTCCTCAGAGTGGATCTTTTCGTTCATGCGGTATGTACTCGCACTTCCAGACAAGAACGATCAGTTTAATACTGTGCTGGTTTGGTTACCGATGAATAGTTAAATTTGGCATGCACACGGTGAAAAGACAAGCCTATAGTTTTCAAAGATAATCGATTGTAGTGACTAAGTTTTAAGAGTCACAAGAGACCAGGTATGTTGCATGAGATGTTGAAGATATGATAATACGCTGGAATGTGAAGTTCCTAGTAAACGTTTCGGCCACTTCAGGAAAGTCGCTATTTGTAACAAAAATAGGGATTATCGACGGCTTTTCTCCGGTGTGAAGGAAGCAAAAGACAGTGTTACACATTTTGGCTTCGGGTGGAATTTGCTCTTGGATCCTCAGGATTTTCTCATGTGGTTCAGTCTTTCAGTATGCAACGAAAAGCAGTCAGTTTAAGGCCACTGTAGGAGAAGTTGCTGAAGATTCGGTTTCCAGGCTGTGCAGCAGTACAGAATGTTAATGGCGAAGAAGAAACTTCACGAGCCAAAACGCGGCGCTCATTTCGCTCGTCGAAACATCTCGCCAACTTTATCTTCGTTCTTCGTTGGACCACATTCCTTATGCTAATTTCATATACATGGTGCATCTCATTCTCTTTGGTGTAAACACCAAACCTGCTTTGGCCGTTAGATTCCTTAACGTTCATTAAACATTTCACGCTGTATTTCTTTTGTTACAAACTTTATTACAGAGCCAGTTTTCTGTATGTTCAATCTTGTTTTCGTGGCGACTTCTTCTTGGTTTCAACGGTGCTTATTCTTGAATAACGCAAGGACCGGACGTAGATCATGTGATACTCTTCGGGGTAACCTTTTTACTTTCCGATTACACACGGACATGTAGTCAACTTCAAACGTTGAAATAGGCTTTCATAGGACGGAAGTCATGGCTTAAGAGATTAGACGGCCACACACGGGAATGAAAACTGAAAAATATGGGGACGTTGACTATTACGGCAGCCGCAGTGCCAACGCCAATTGTTTTTGGACACACAGGGGGATTCAGATTTATTGTGGTCAAAGCTTCAGCAAACTAAAGGATGCGCTTCCGGTGGCTCCAAAAATCGCAGGGACGAAGCCTATAGCGCCGCAGAGCGATGGCGGAGGACCCTGCATTGTGGATGATAGTCTGGAAAACCCAAGGAGTTACTGAGAACGAAAAAGTACAAACGCCACGCCTGTTTTCTTGATGGTGCACGACAGATGATTATATTATTTTGAAGGTATTCTTGAGGGTTGAACACTAGTGAGGAGACTTCTACTGGATTTCCCGCGGCTGTTCTTGATGGAGTTTGGTAGGATTAGATTGACGTACGGTCCATTTTGGTCATTAAGGTAGCTGCGGTAATGTGATGACAAGTGTGTTGTTATCATCTATAGCAATCTAAAAAAAGGAGAGCTGGGTTAGATTTCAGAACGACATTGAACTGGGGAACATTTTCCCAACAGGGTGGACCCACACTGATAACCAGTTATGGTTTCACAGATTCATCAGATCCAGCTTTCTTCGGACTCGACAAATCATGCAAACCACATAACCACGAGTCACATTACTAAACACAGTAGTGCGTAACGTCTTCGTCAGGTTGTGGAAATCTTCCTTATATCAGATGCCAGAAGAGCTGGCTACTGCCAAAATAGGGTGGCTGAACGGCAGCAGCCCTGTCATCTCTGCCCATAACTGCCTCAGTCCATCCTAATCTTCGAATGAAGAACTTCATAAACGTAGGGCGATCCCCACCAAAGTCTCACCGTTAGGTGAAGCGGTCTAACGGCACAAACTCTACTGCCCTCCAGGAACATCCCAGTACGTCCGGATAAACGCGACAGTACACTTCATGTTGCGACTTGGTGTGGTCTCTGTATCGAAGTTTGCTGGACAACAATGTGGCGTTCAACTTTCGCTGCTGCATCATGAAGACACTGCTAGTCAATGAGATAGACCTGGCTGTGGCACATCTCGAATGCAAAACTATTCACACGTGGATAGGCACCATTCAGGGGTGTCGGAAAGTAGAGACCGCAATGAGTGACAGCTGCGAATATTGAGGAATTATTCCAAAGCATGCACGGTGGTTATCCACAACGGTTCCCAGGCGCAACGTTTTATCCTTTCCGAGGAGGCCCCACGAACATCTGCCTCGCGTGTCGCTCACTCCCACCCAACGAGCATGCCAACGATGCTCTGATAAGAGTGTCGAAAACAGCATGTTGTTCGTGTAGCAGTGTGCTTATATTGAGGGTTTCCAGTGGTGTTCAAAAAACCAATCAACCATTAGCATCTGTGCTGCGGAAGACCAGTAAATAATTAGGACACACTGGCCATACACAAAATCTCACAGGGTGGTGTAACCAAACTAATTCATCCCCTTCTGACTTAATGATTGTCGGCTTAAAGGAGGCACTAGAGTTACTGAATAGTACGACCACGCGGCGATCGGATTTAGATGCACGTGCAAAGCTAGTCCGATCCGACCATCGGCAGTCGTGAGGAGAAATTTTTTTCGAACTGACTGCCCGTGTGGCAGAATTCCTTCGAAAAGTAAACTACCCACAGCACATGACCATAAGTTCATATTTAACGAGTTACTTGCATACAGAAGACCATCCAACTTTTCTAATCCATGTTAATCCTACGTCTACCGTTCGTAAAGATATGGATTAGATCGTGGGAACGTAAGTTTATCAGCCAGAACACATAATCTGGGACGCCTTCCGTCTCGAGACTGTCGCGAAAAAAGAATATACATGGAGTAGATGCAAGCGTTTAAATTTAATGAGAGCGTACATGCTATTCTTACAGACCCAACTATCTTCCAGCTTCATCCGTAATCCTGATCACATTTACAACCTCCACGTGTCGTATGCACATTCCAGGGCAAGCGCCTCACATATGCTACACATAAACCATACATCTGCCCTTACCACGGAGGGTGTGGAAATGTTGAGTCGGTACCATACACAGATCTGCATGTAGGGTGGACCCAGATGCAGTTCCGCTTTCGGCTACGGTCAAGGGGAGAATTCGTCAACGTTGAAGAAGGAAGCAAACGCCAACTCTCCTTTTCACGAGTGAGTTTGTCGGAACTGTGCAGCCGTACTTAGCGGGCTCATCGCAGGTTTCTTCCAGCGTTGCCTCTGAAAGATGACGGTCCCTCGAGCTTGGAGGGTAGCTGATATTGCTCCAGTCTAGATATCGCGGTCAAGAACGAAAGCATTTAGTTGCCGTCCAATATCACCTCCATCGTTCATCTGTGAAATAAATTAGGATATATCTGGGTGTTGCCCCAAAAGCCAACTACAATGCAATGGACTGCCAGCCGGCGTTTGATATGAGTTCCGCAAGGTCCGTTTGTGTCATCCACCTACCTGCAGTTGTGGATCGCTGAACTCCAACAGGTTTCAATGCATTAGTTATGGATTTCATCAAGTCTCTCGGCAGTTTTGATTACACGATATTACTCGCCAAGCATCCGGCTTTCGGTGGTCAAGGCGACGCTGTAGGTTGGTTAACTGACTAACCTGAGAATGGGCACTTTCGCATCGAGGTTAGCGACGCATTCTCACAGAAGTACTGAGGCTTTACGGGAGTACCACAAGTGTCCATACATTGGCCATCACTGTTCACCCTGTTCAACTACGATCTCTCAGACGTCATCAGCTCATTGTTGCTGTTATGTACTGACACTTATAAAATTTGCAGAAACGTAACTCAAACTGAAGATCAATTTATTGATCCAAATAATCCCAGCCGTCCCGTCAAAAGGGCGTGCTAAAACCTGCCACTATCGGGTGACTCCAGCTGTGATATCCCGCATCTTTCGCACAACCCTATCACTTGTACAACATTACGAATTGACGCCTTTCCGGTTGAGTCCAAGAGGGATCTGTGCAACAAAAGCCGAAAATATCGGAACGTTGAAGCTAGTTGTAAGTTAGTGAGTCAAAGAACTTCCTTCAGACCGAACTTGCCCAAAAGAATCCTCGGGATCATCAATTTCCTGCGCACACGGATCATCATGCGCTTCATCTCCGTGGGCATTTTAAACTGAACTTATAGGCGTGTGCAATCTACCTCACTGAAGACTCATTCAGTCTCGGACGTACTCGACATTGTGCAGCGGAGGAAGGCCAGAACCCGCTCAAGCAGCCACGCTTCACAAGGCCTACTGGGTTCAAGGTGTTCTGAATTTACTGCAGGTGACTGAAAGGGAGCAGTTCGTCGTGACCTATCGCGTCGTGAACGGTACCCTGCGGTTCAGCCACAGCCCAGTGTCGAGTGCACATACCGCTCGTCTCCGAATACACTCGCCAAAACTAACTTACCGATGGGGCTCGGTGGCCCCGCAGACACCACCTCATTCTACGAGGCTTTGTTACAATTGGAACACTGTTCCACAAGACAGACTTGACCCCCAAAACGTGCCATTATCTGACCAAAACATGGAACTACACACTCTGAGGCTGCACTAGTCTCGTACTTCCCTCTTCAAAACTGAGACAATTGACGCTACCAAACTGTGGTCCTTCCGTAGAGCGATTACCTAATGAAAAATGGTTCAGGTTCGCCTGCTGTCTCCGAATACGTACGATAGCTTTGGTGTCCCATACGCAAACTGACTATTATTGGCTGCCATTCTTGTAACTCTCCGCATTCGTTTCTGTCATTTTCCGACAGGTTTCCGAAATTCTCCGCCAACGTCAAAATCTTCTTTCCAACTAGCAAAGGCACTCTTCGTCTTTAAGTAGAAGTAAATCCGGAAGACTACCAGTGGCCCTTCGGAAAGCATACTAATTTGGGATGAAGTGGCCTTGGCAGTCGAGTCACTTCAATGAGGTGGGAAGGAAAACCGAAGCGTTGCGTTAAACCGCCGGTGTACAGCGTAATTTTTGTAGCAGAGACACTCGAAAACCCTTTAATCACCGCCACAACACGATGCCAATGGATAACTGCATGAACATTTGGCGCAGACTCAAACAGACCTATAAATTTGAGGACGCCTAACAAAAGCCAGTTGTCCGTCTATCGGGTGACGCTGATGCCAATAGCATATTTCCGGCTGCGGCAACCCAATTTTGCCTCGAAACATCGCAGAGCACCACCGTAAAGCAAGCTTGGAAGGTTTTAGAACCACTGCGTTCTATATTTGCTCCCAAAAATTAACTGGTCTCATTATTCTTGTGAATCTCGCAACCGTTATGTGCCCATAGGTTTTGAAGGTAAGTTGACTAGCATGGGATGTGCAAACAGTTTGACTGCGGGCGTTTGCGGACCATGCCAGAAAGCAATAGGTCCTCACATCAGGGACGCGAATCGTGAATTTGTAACCGTTGAGTTCATTGCAAGTGCGATCCCAAAATACCAGTATGCCTATGTTTGAGATTCTGTGACTCAATCAAGTTGGTCCATAGGCACCACTAGTTGACTTGCCGACCGGACGGTTCTAAGGATAGCGTCAGTGATGCCGCTGAAAGAAAGAACTTACTTCCTCCCCTGATACAACCCACGTTGCTGAAGAGACCAGAAGAGAGTGCGCTTAGCCTACCCCATAAATACAATTCCACTCCTCCGATACATCAGCACGCGGACAACCGACAAAGAACGTAAAACACGTGTGTATACAGAGAATTTACTCTGTGATATAATGTACTTTAGCCCTCTGAAAATAAAGCATCGAAAGCCCTGTTTTGTAATATTTCCCCGTGTAAGTTCAAATACGCTCAAAACGTGATGTATTTGCATACTCACAAAACCGTTGGCGAATCTACGTCATTCATTATGTTCGGCGCTAATTAAACATACACACCACTTCCGGTTGGCCAACTTCAGTGCGTGCTAGAATCTCAGAGAAGTATCTGACTCAACTCATACCGTTTGGTGGGTACGCGGTAATACATCAGTCACCAAAATTGAGGTGTAAACGGACGCAGGCCTCAATTCTATCTTAAACTATGCAAGGTTTACCAGAGCACTCCATCGTTTGCTCCATTAGATGTGCATAAAGTGGAGCACCCGTTTTCACAATCATCCTTACCAAACACTGAGTTCTCATACGTTGAGCACTCAGTTTCAATCCCAATAATAATGGTATATTTTTCAATGTATCCGTAAAAAACACGCTTTGTGAGGCATGCGCTTGTACAATGCTCACATTGTACGCGATGTGCATAAAGATACACCATACACCTAATCAATAATTAGACATACACCATTGTTGTTGCGACTAATATAACGAAACAGACGTAGTTGAAAGATAAATTCAGGCTTATAAAGAAGCATTCGGGACACACGCTTCTGAAAAAATGCTTTCAAATCTTCCAATTTTCCATAAAACTGTTATAGTTGAATCAATTTTTTCTTCACAAGATAAACATTGACCCAATATCCAAGGTTCATGCCAAAAGTCGGTTATCTGAGGATGAAGAAACTGAACAGCGGAGGAATTTCGCCCGTATTTGATGTAGATGGTTCCGCAGGAACATGCAGAAAATTTTGTTGCGACGAGGGAAGATAGAGAAGTTGTACTTTTGCGGAAAAATGGGCGGTCCTCTCGACTGGACTTCGTTTCGTCCTCAAAATCAGCGGAATTTTGCAGACCTCGCGAATTGTCCAACCAATAAGGAAGTCTGAGTGTCCGGACGTGGTGGAATATTTAATCGCGTCAGATGTAGTTGTGGAATCAGGAATAACATGCGAAATTGGTTGACCTAAGTACCTCCTTTGCACGTCCGTCATTAATCACGAGCAACTTCAGTGGTCTGTCTAGTTCCTCATCTCCGGCAAGGACTTATTCACGTAATATGCAGACCTTCTTTCCTTGGTTTTCGGAGTATAGCACAAAACACGCACTTATGATATACATACATATAACTCCAATACTCACATGTTGATACTCATAGGTATTCCAGTTGAAAATGATGGTTCAGGTGTTTTATTAACTCTCGATGTGAGCCCTTTCTCTCCCCTGATTTCATATTTTTCCCGCTCGATGGGACAAGTAAATTTACCAGGGGACCTGACGTTGCCGCTTGCCCGGACTTAGCACGGTTCAGCGAACAACAAACTTGAGCATATCATATTGTCGTCGAACCTTTTAACTATCTTTCCTCAACTCATCTCCTTGACCCCTGAACACTTTCAGCTGCGAATAACCTCCAAATTGTAGTTGGGGGTACATAAGGGACTATGGAGCTTCTTCATTACGTAACGCGTAATTACGGAAGATGTTAGCCAAATGACTATTTCTAACCGGCTCTCGTGCAAGTTTTGGCCGAAATTTTTTTCGCTGTCGTTGTGGTTCTGTTATTTCTGATTTCTCGATCACTACTTGAGTAAATATTTGTCCGTTTTCAATATTTCCTCGCTTCGTCCCTTCTACCTGTTACTTATCGCCCTTATATCGGTAACACTTGCCGCTTTTGTTCACAAACATTAACACGGTGAATTGCAGGACATCCAGCAGCACTGGTAGATCGAGGATATCGAGTGTTTGTAGCCAATTCGGGCGCCACATGACTGTTCAGAACGATATGCGGTGCCAGACGTGCCAACACTGGTACCGCTTCAAGTGTACTGGCCCCAAAAAGGATCAGTATGCTCTGCTCACTTCTTCAGGAAAAATATTTATCCGCATAAGCTCTCTCTTTCGAGGGGGCTGCATTCCCTCCGGAGCTTCACACGTCCCACCACTTGCCACCCCCAATATACAGATAAGAGACATGTTTGGGTGTAGTTTCACGGCGTCCAAGATTCTTGTTTTACTGCACATGGCCAGGGCTGAAACAGCTCTAGTTGAAACAAAAAAGGTTTCCTGTGACATGAGTTCTGAAGTGGGCTAACCGGATAAGTATACTCCGCTCGCCCTCTCAGGTGGGACAGCTTCTCGCGAGACATTGGCTTTGTTCACGTCCCAAATTGAGGAAGCCGCAACAAACTTGAGGGGCAGAACACTCCGGGAGAGGAGGCTTGTTCTGTGGGTACGATTTCCGACCCCATCCTTCCCAGGTGAACAAGCCTGAGAGTTGTTAAACGCCCTAGTCCCTTCAGAGTTAACGAACTTCGGTTTCGCCGGTAGGCTTCGATCCAAAGCTACCAATAAGTCACTCGGACTTTTTGTGACATGACCCGCGAAGATTACCAGGGGTAAGTACTGAACAGTGCGAATCAACTGAAGAAAAGTCGTGCGAACCATACAGGTCTCATTGGATCGCCTACTGCAGGAGCGGCAGAAGCATAAAGGGTGACCCCAAATTTCATCCCAACGTGAACCTTCTCATCCCTATTCTCAAGAGGAAACCAGTATCTTCGAATGGATCGACAAACGCATTGATACTACTATCAGAGGTTGCTCTCCCCACTCTTTTGGATGGCCAATCGTTTGTGGAACTGAGAGGGTAGCTCCCAAAGACGCTACAGACCAACGCTCTTCCTCCACACCCTCGATCATTTCATCTCAGAAACGTCCTGTCAGAAATTATTTCATTCCTAAAGAACACAATCCAGCGAGTCTGCAGGAGTCAATGCCTGCATCCAGAACGGCTCACTATTGACTCACTCCAGCCGCATTTTCTCCGAATGGATTGAAGTCGTATAGTCCTGAGCTCTTTTCTAATCTAAAACCCCACCCAAATTTTTGAGAGCGCAAAACTGCAAACACCTCTTCTGGTAATTCAAATGCGAAGGCGATCAGAATGGGCCAACGGGGACCGACGAAGCGTCCCACGTGGACGCTTTCGTATGCTCGGAATGTGACGGAACGGTTGATGCCCCCAAGAAAGCCCACGAATACCTGAAACTGTCTACGTACTCCCCCTCGCTAGTACGACTGCTTTCTGAAGCTCTTTCTATTGCCCTTCTATCTTTTTTGCACTTAGCCAGATGAGGAGTTAGCCCTCAGTTGCATGAACGCTAACTATCAGAGCCTTTTAAACAAAATACCCTAAATCAGACAATTAGGCCACCAGACTAGCCCTCATATTCTTGCTATACAGAGACGTGGCTTTTCGCAGATGTCAATGATAATAAACCGCCCCTGGATAATCATTGTGCCAACCGTACTCTTCCCGTGGACACGCGGAAGACTGTGCTGTCTTCCTAAGCCAGACTCTCCCCGTGCCAACTGACAGGGGAATCTATCTCCCTGAAGAAATGCGACGCCCTCTGGTTAAAACTTCAGTTTCGTGGTCGCGACACGTTCCATGTCTAAGTTATGTACCGTTCGCCGTCGCACAGTGCATCCACCGACCAGGTTTTTCCTGTCGCACACAAACTCAACTATGTACCTTTTTCTCGTGAGGATTCTGACTGCGGATTTT
This sequence comes from Paragonimus kellicotti, assembly GCA_014220965.1. NCBI lineage: Eukaryota > Metazoa > Platyhelminthes > Trematoda > Plagiorchiida > Troglotrematidae > Paragonimus > Paragonimus kellicotti. The sequence continues at coordinate 141,736 of LOND01000533.1, read as the reverse complement.
CGAAATCCTTGGCAACGTTGATCCACGGCTAAGACTACACACAACATGTCGAACTTCTCACAAGGCACTGTCCTGGACAGATACCATCGTTGTCTGACCTGGTCACCACTAATGAAGCTCACCTGGCGGGTGGAATGGTCATCAAACCACCGTTGGGGCAGAATGGCCATGTTCTACCAACTTTTGATTTTATCTATCACTGATTCCAAAGTGCTGTAACGCAGATTTCATTCCAAAATTTCCGGAAGACAGGCTTTGACTCAATGACGATATTTATAAATACACCCAAACGCGTGTTTGTTTCAGTATACTCAAACTACATTTTTTCAGGCTACTGTTCACGAAGCTGATGAGGCATTTGTTCCTCGCGAGCCATGGAAGCCAGCCTCTCGTACACTGCTTCCGTGGAACATACTTCGACTTCTTGACCTACGTTTTTATTTGTTTTTCAAGCAGAAGCTAACAAGGAAGGCGAAGAGTCTGGAAACCTTTCGCTGTGTACGAAACAGGTTCAAGCGGGAAGTCCGTCAACCCACCCAACAGGTACAAAAAACTCTACTGGTGGCTCGCGAGAATAGAAATTTGTTCCGCAGGTACATGCACCATCGAAGAAAATCTCAGCTCTCGGTGCTTTCTTCACCGCTGTCCCACTGAGAAACCTCCTCTAACCCGATGGGGGTTGCTGGGGTGTTCAGAGAATACTATTCAGCAAACTTTAATGTGATTCGGGCGAACTGGCATCCGATTCTCCCGAGACGAACTTCTCAATACCCACTCTTGAGAGCTTACTTCTCTGTACTCGATTTTCAGCATCTCCTGTTCAAGATCACTCCTTGTGGCGTAATGGGACCAAACACAATCCACCGTGGGTTCCCCAAAAAAAACCTTCCATGATTTGACGGTTCCTCTCTATAATTGTTTAACAGACACTTCGGATCAGCACTTTTCCGGAGGCATGGAAAGAGGTCACTGTCACACCCATATTTGAGGCAAGCGATCGACACTCGCCTGCTAGTTACCGGCCAATCACCCTTTTAAACATCTCCTACAAGGTAATGGAGCGTCTGTGGAGACTAGCCGTCCTCAAGCATTTCTCCTCAAACAAAATCTCCTCTACTCGACGTAGCTTACATTCCAACAGGTCGCTCCTAGTCAATACGTTGATCTTAACAGATAGCTCGACAGAGGTAAGATACAATGGCTATATCTTGTATGATATCTGCTTAGACCTTGCCGAAGCCTTTGACAGTGTCCCGGACGGTCTTCCTGTATATAACCTAAGGGCTTATAGGTTCCAAGGAGAGGTCCTCCGCTGGATTGCATCCGGTCTTTGTAACGGAACTTCCAGAGTAAAAGACGGATCGGACCTTCCTCCTTCTAGGTCTCCGCTGGAGTTCCTCAAGGATTTGTACTGGGTCCGCTGTTGTTTCGGATACACATCAATGACCTTCGCGACGTTAGTTCTAACAAGGCTGTCCCTCAGGCTGATGGCTTAGACGCCTGGAACGCTTTTGCTCCTAGTGCATTGCAGATTGACCTTGACCGTACCAAGTCCTCTTCGAATGAATGTAATCGAACGGACTTTCCTTAGGCGACAGTTCTTCTCTCACAGAGTTATCAGTTCCTGGAACGAACTTCCACCAGAAGTTGTTAGGTGCTCTTCTGGAGACCGTTTCAAAGTGTTGTTAGAGTTCCATATACTCAAGAAATTTTTGTATCAGTATTATACTCTATTTTTCCTAGATTAGTGTTTCATCCTGTTCTTAGTACTCCCTGTAACCCCTAGGGGGGTGTAACACTTCCCTTTCAATGACTCCCTTTCAAGTCAATAGAAACCCACTAACATTGAAACGGACAAACTGATGGGATCCGAATGACTTGGGCCCCCAAGCTCGAACCCATGATTCAATCGCTGAAATCGCTAGAATTTGCTTTGAACGTCGCGTGATTCAGATTATTCAATTTTTTATAACGTTGTTCACGTCTAGTTATGTCATCCTGACCACCGACACCCGGCTGTGTCCCTTGTGTGTTCGCAGGAAGTTAGTTTCATCACTGAACGCCAGAGCTAACTGACTTGGTCCTAACTGCGCACTACTAAAAGCTACCAACCATTGTAATAGCCAGTAAACAAGGTTCAGCAAAGCATCGGGCGGACAGACAGAAAACAGTGGATCAGCGCCTCAAAGTGTCAGCGGTCACGAGTTCGAACCAGGAAAGCTTCAAACTGCTAATCGAATGTCAGCATGAGACAACTCTCCCCCTTCTCGGAGTAAAGTACACAGACATAATCAGCATCTTGGGTTCGCACGGCGTGACCCAACTGTCTATGATGCCATATAAAACAAAGACATTGATTTATCAGGAACCAAAGGGACAGTCAGTTGAAAAGGTGATTTATCTGCGAGCTACTTAAGTTAGACGTGGAAGATAAGCCAATAACAGATAGGTTTCACAAGCGCATTCAGGACGGACGCCCGTAGTCATGCTCGGTCAGAGAGGAGACATCAAGGATTTGTAATAACGGCATTTTTGCCCAAGCTCAGCTGTTTCCACCAGGCAGCGAAGTCTGATTTCATTTCAGTGGTCAAGGCGGACCGACGGTTGGTATATTGTGACGCTAAAAGTTGCAATACTAGAATCGTTCGACTTGCTCACACGCGGCTTACGGAACTTTAAGGATGTGGATGCACGGCTGACATACAAGCAAGACATTGGTCAGTGAAAGCCTAATAGAGCCGAATTGAACCTGAGCGTGGACTAGTGCGAAGCATGAACAATATAACGCCACCCACGCTCAACACGCTCTGGCTCCACAGAAAATCCCAGACTACAACGAATCCACCTCACCATAAGCGGCGTTTTATCCGCTATGCTTAGGAGGTGATACATGTTGATAAACGGCTTCTCACTCGAGCGCCGACTTCACGCAGGTAAACTGATGTCTGCAAGTGTGGCCAGGATAACAAGCATGCCAGCGATCATCGGTTACCCTTGATCTGTTACACCAAAAAGTTGGCACACCTAACGTTAAAAAGACTGGCCAAGCCGGAAAAGTATGCCTTGTTCATCTGAAGGCAGAAGTTATCCTATAGGATGGCACGCATATGCACACTTCTGGCTGACGATGTGTGCACTATCAGTCGTTCTTCAAAGCAAAATACGAGGGATTTGCGACAACCTGTTCACTCAAAAAAGCCCAAATTTGTAGCGGTAATAGGGATTTGGCTAACGCCTTGTATATCCTCCAGTGATCTGACGGTCACCAAAAGGTGGCTTGGCGGTCCACATTGGAAGTGAACTACGCGCAGCAGTAAAAAGTGAATGACCCTGCCGTCACCCGACCAGTCCCTGTGGATAAGTTTCAGGTCACCTGATTCATCACACTGAATCGTTGACGTCGGTTATTTTGCCCAGTACTCAGCCCCATAGTGGTATGAAAGGTCGCACGTTGTCATTGGATGGCTCACCGTATTCTTAAGATGCCGAGCTGCCATTCTGGGTGGTTTTTACCCCCTCACACGGGCCGTATCAACCAGTTACAATTCGGCACTTCGACCGACGAGTTCTACAATCTTGTGTAGGAAGGTTGAATCCCCGAAGAGGCCAACCAACCCGTCAAATGGAAAGAGACATACTGGCCCCCCAACCAAACACGTTGAATACGGTTGAGGTTGATGCATCATTGGATGCAAATGATCTCGCCGCAATCAGCTTCCGACCATTGTATGATGTCACTATCGCTCAAACTTTGCTGCTAACCAGGCGCGGCTTCAGACAGACCAACTACTGAAAATACTTTACCGTTTATCTTGAGCCAACTGCCCCTTGATGAGTGTAGCATCGTAGGTGAGGACCTCGAACATATTGTGTCAAATCTGAACATCCGAGAAAGATACGCACCAACCTCTCGTAAAATAGTCATATATTTGGAATAGACTTCCGAATCACATCATAGCCCGTAACAACATTCTGCGTTTTGAACAGGGCTTGGACAGCTACGTTACATCAGCAAATATAAAGTCTATCTTCAAACTTTGTGTATCTTCTGATGACGTCTTTGAATGTGGTTCCGAGAACATTCAGCTGTCAGCTGCATATAGTATACATGCCCGTCTCTAATATCTGACTCTCATTTAAAACAGGACGTGGAAGCGTTTATTGCGTCTTCACCATTTACCCACATCCCTATCTATCATTTGATTCATCGCGTACTCAAGAAACCGCATCGTTTCATTCATGTGTGTCACTGTTCACGCATTGCTCAGAATGATGGACAATATAAAATCGAAGCCTATAGTAAATTTGGTAGAATAATCTCATTTAGAAGTGTACTTGGAACAAAAGCACGAGAAAAAAGGACTGTAACTCACATATTATGTGTAGATCCAGTCGCACTAACCTATTCACCCTGGTAAGCCGTCAGGCTATAGTCGCTGGTAGCCGGTATTGAAGGTTTGCTTGACTAGCATACAGAAACCCTGCGCAAAAAACTGTGGAAAAGAATACTCCCCACGTTTATCTTACATAATTGCATTAAAAACCCCATCCAAATCGTGTGTTGTCATCCCTGCCTAAGACCCTACTCATTGAACATTAATGACCATCGTGTGCTGTGAACTGTAGATTCCAGCTTGACCAGTGTCTCTATAAAACAAACTAACGTCAAAAATTCCTACGGAAGTTTGGTTATCACCTGATAATCATTCTAGAAGTAGCTGCTGTCCATGTAGCACCCTGCTCGTCGTGACATACCGGTATCCCATGGGTTTCGGTCGGTAACGAGTGAAGTTCCAAAAATAATAATCCCGTCAGTTGATTATGGTATGAGTGAAGTGAGTTAATCCTACTTCAAAAAATTGATCGTTATTTCCGCCTCATCTGGGGATGTTAGTTTAAACGCAGTTTTGACTTCAGACATTTTCTTACGGCTGCCCTTTCGCAATCAGTGGGGTAGGTGATGAGAAAGTTGGACGTTTTTGTGGGAACTTCAAAGTATAGATGCGCTAAGCTTGTTCCCTACATCCTCGCGCAAAGCATACCAAGAGTATTTTCAGGTGGTTATATCAATTTTGCTCTGTCAATTATTTACGGAGATGCGGTATTCGAAACACATCTATGAAACTTGTGTTGTTCAATGGTGCTGTTTCTCGAACGGTGGTTCAGGTGCACAGTTTATCGTGCAACGTATGGCGTGTGGAACATCAAAAGCATCCATTTATCGTTATTGGAAACGGATGCTTCAGTAAACGCCTTGTTGCTTTGATACGAACTTCTCAATGTGGGACCACCTCCGAGATTTTCCTGAACGGGAACTGACAAGTACAGGGAGGAATTTTTTCAAGCATTCACGGGTGTTCTCTGCTGTTCATGCGTACCACATGTGTTGTTGATGCTTTACCGGTATCCACAATAACAGCAACATCAGTGAAATGTCCAGTTGCACGCAGACTTACGTCAAGTGAGTGCATGATGGTCATTGGAAAACTTCCTTTCAGGACGCGACCTTCTACCTTGTGAACAGTACGTTTCAGTTGATCGTCCTTCAACGTTCAGGGAAGATCTCGCCTCCTGCTCCCAGCAGTCCCGTACAAGAAAGATTCACCAGTCATTGTTCCTTGGCGTGTTGCGAATGCATCACCCAACTCTTCTTCGAGACCCAAGGAGATTAATGGGTACTCCTCTAGACTGCCCTAAACAGTACATTGGCTACAGTGTGTATTTACACTTCGGACGTGAGAATGCGTTACTGCGCTATTTCTCATGGCCTGGCAACGGAAATTTCACTAGGGCTCGCATACAAATGCGCATTGATGGCGTATCCCCTTCCAAAGCGTCGAAGGCACAAGTGTGACCTATTTTAGGGCGCGCTGTTTTTCCGTTCGAGCCGGAGCTCCTTTTGGACTGCATTAACGAACACTCAATTACTGCGAGATGGACCACGTTGAACACCGGATCTGATGTGCAGTGCAGTCTGTGATAAGCCTGATCGGTGGTTTGTTAGGCAGGCCAAAGGGCAGTCGGGCTACCCCGGCTGCACACGAGAAGGGGTCCACCTTGCGCGTCGATTCACCTTCCCATGCTTTCATTCTCCACCGAGGACACGTGGAACGTTTCTACGTCAGAGCAACTCGGCTCACCACGTTGGAGATTTCTCATCCTGTGATATTCCCACTGGCATGGTGTCGACAATTCTATTTGACTATATGCACGCGGCATACCTCGAAGTAATGGAGCGGGTGTTGAATTTGTGGCTTTTTAGTCCAGTCGATCGCGGCCCACGTCTACGTGTGAACAGCATCACGTTGATATCACACGGTATTTCTGACCTACAACGTGCAGTCCCGTGTGACTTCGCTGGACGTTGTCGAAATTTGACGGGGGTCGAACGAAGGAAAGCCACTGGATTCCGTAAGTTTCTACTGTACATATGGCGGGTTGTTCTCCGAGGCATGTGAAAGCCTTGTGAACTTAACAGCTTTTGGAACTGTTTATATATCTGAATTTTATGTCACCCCACTTTGCACGTGACGTATTTTATTTCGTCCCTCAGTCAATTGTTGTTTTTCTCGAAAACTTTGGCTGCCTTTACGAGCCGGAGCAAATGGTGTACAGTGTGCATTGTTTGATGCATCTGCCCAACGACGTTCGAGTCCATGGTGCACTGAATGAATTCCCAGCGTTTCCCTCTACATCGTTCATACGTTTTTTGAGAGGCCGTGTGCATACCCCCACTGAACCCCACCCAACAAATTTATCGGTAGACTGCCGGAACTCCACATACTCCCACTATGGGCGTGACTGAGTCGGTGTTGAAAGACACTGTCGTTTCCATTACAAGAACTCCGCCTGCATATGAGGGTGTTGTGCACAACTTATTCTCCTCAAACGATGCACCTGACAACGCGGCTATCGTGAAGAGAAGGCCGACACTGATTATAAATTGTGGTAATGTCACTAAATATCGTTTATTCTACAAGTTTGACAAATTTTACGCACTGCCTACCCCCAATGCACTTGTACGTTTTTAGCGTTAGCACGTCGTCTGATACGTTACATTATTGCAATGTCCATGAAATTCAGTACATGTGCATACACATTTTCATGTCACATTTTGCGGATATCATACCTAATATGCACACTTTCGATAAATTTTTATAAACCGGATAACTTCATTTTTTTTTGTAATTCCTGTGATGGGAAGATCATATGACAAATGCACCATATTCTACGAGTTGTACCCTCGGTTATTTCTCCAGAGACACCCATCGAAATAACTGTGGGTAGAACTCGTCGCTCTCTTCAGCGCTGTCTTTCAAAATAAGCCGAAATGAGTGTTTCCTGGTGTTGGTTCCAAACATGTGCATAACCTTCCTTCTGCTGAGTTCACCCAGACGCGGCTGGAGGTTCTCTCATTTGGACTGAAGTTCAAAATACTGTCAAAGAATGTTAACAAGTTGAACACACAAGTTCCATTTGAATACACGTATGACCAACTGAAGGAACTGTGGCCGACATCTACCGACGAGACAGGCTGGCTCCATGCAGAATTGGTGCATATCTTCAGCCAATTTTGTCCGCGCCCATTCGCCAACAATGCTGTCTAAAGCAAGAACACTATCGAGCCATGAAGGAACTAAGAGACATGAAACATCTGGTATTCCTTAAACCGGATGAAGGTTCTGGTGTTGTCGTCATGACCAAGGACGAGTACTCATGTAAAATGAACACCACTTTGGAAGACCACAGAAAGTTCAAATTGAACCAGACAACAGAAAACAACATTTTGTTGGAAAAGCAAGTTGCAAAGCGACTTCAGATACTGTTGTTACATGGACACATATCTGAAGATCGATATAGGCAGTTGAAACCAGTAGGCACGGAAACACCCCGATTGAGAGGTGCTCCAAAAGTACACAAGGATGGTACACCTCTACGCCCGATCTTGTGCATGAACAATTCTGCATACCATAAAGTTGCTCGTTGGTTAGTGGACATTCTGGATCTCATCCGTAAAGTTTTATCCCCATATTGCTTGAGGGACTCTTTCGAATTAGCTGCAATCTTAGAAAACACTTCGGTGACTACCCAAGTGATGTATTCCATGGATGTTGGTTCGCTTTTTATAAATGTTCCCTTTCGTGAGACAGCTCATTTTTTAAGTGATTTTATCTCGAGTCAGAACTGTAATATGCGTGTTCCACTTGAGTACCTCAAAGATCTTATTTTGTTATGTACGGAAAACATTCGTTTCGATTTCGAGGGACTTGCTTACAAAAAGATAGACGGTGTTGCCATGGGTAGTCCATTAGGTCCAACACTAGTGGACGTCTTCTCAGGAATGATTGAGCGGCAAGTCCAGGATTATGTGGCCGAATCGTCATTGTACAAACGATACGTTGATGATATTTTAATTTTTACTGATGTTACTCATTTTGACCTGTTTTTCAACTTTCTTAATCATATTCATCCCAACCTATCTTTATCTCACAAAGTTGAAACGAACAACAGTTTACCTTTTTTGGATGTACTCGTTACTAGACTTGAGGATGGCACATTACAGCGCTCAGTTCACCGCAAAGCGACATGGGGTGGTCAATATATTCAGTTTTACAGCTTTACTCCTATTGCATACAGAAGGGGGTTGGTTAAGACACTGTTCCTTAGAGCCAGGCGTATTTGCACCCCGCATACTCTGCAGGCAGAACTGGAGATGCTGAGACAAACTTTACTAGAGAATGAATACCCCGATAAATTCATTGAGGCACATAATACGGTGAAGAAGAGCATTGAGCCCATACTGACGGCTCGAAAGAAGGACGTTTTCTTATTCTTGTCGTTAAAAGGCGACCACTTAGCTAACGACATAGAACATAAATTAAAGTCTGCACTTGCTCGGACGTATGCGGCTGCGCAGTTGCGCTTATTTCAAACCACCAGAGGACCATCTCTCCGAAATCGCGAAAGTAGTTTGTCAAACCGTTTTGTCTCTCATGTCGTGTACCAGTTCATCTGCAGTTGCGGTGACGTTTACATAAGCAGAACAAATCGACAATTATCACAATGAGTCGCCGAACACATCCCGAAGTGATTGAAACAATGGAGGACGAACCAGCCTCAATTTGGTGCACTGACGGCTCGAAATCCAACGTAATCGATTGCCAAACACATCATGACAACAGGTCATCAGGTTGACCCACTAAATTCATTCAAAATATTGTTGCGTAATCGAAACCCCAAGTTATTAGCTTTTTGCGAAGCGATGCTCATTCGAACTTACCAACCGACGTTATGTGCACAAAAGTGGTTGAGGCAACCTATCGGGTTGCCATGGTCGCGATTACATAATAATTGGTGTGCTTGTAGATGTGTCTAGTCCCTGTTTGTCACTATCTATTTGATGTATATAACTAGCATGTTTTACGTTTGCGACTGATGAGAGTAAATGAAATGTTAACATATCGCAATGTATGTCTTCTTTCTGCTCTGATGATGTCGTTAGATGCCGGCCGATACTGCCTTAGTCGGTTGACGAGCTTCGACAAATGATACACAGAGAGAAATCGATAAGTTCACTCGATTTATAAGCACCATCAGTTTGCACGGCTCCCCTGCGCTACACTTCCGACAGTGATTGCGAAAACCGGCAAGGCCGGACGAAGAGTGGCGGTAGTCGTCAGGCCCCTTCTGTTTATCCCGATCCACCACCACTGCCATTACCTCAGTTGGCTGTGTTTCAGTGACGTCGCTGTTGAGTGTGCAGATTACTTATGTAAAACGTTTTATCTCACCCCAGCATTCACCTATTGCTGGGCCATGCACAATTCGATCACCAGTGGTCCATGATTCACCACCCCTGTTGTTACCGGAAGAGGCAGCTATTCGGTAACTTGGCGTGGCCGTTTGTACATTCCATCAATTTCAGCAGTTCAACATTTTACGTATCTCGCAGTAGAATTCTGTCCCCATTTTCCGTACGGATGCCCACGAATAACAATTCGTTTGATTACGGAGTCACCAGCAATTAAGTATGCGTTCCGGCGTTTACGTTTCCCTAGAGCTCGCACTGAATCCATACAAGGCGACACCACGGTCATTCGGGATTTAGTCAAAGGAATTTTTTTAACTTTCTCAACTGTCACCTGCCAGTTGAAAGAATTGCTAACCCAAATGTCCGGCAGTTTTCCGCCCCCACCAGCTTCCAACTCGCAGTCATGCCGGTAATGTTCAGGTCACCTGCGCGAACACAAGGATTCCCGGATGCATGTGAGGAGGAGTTGGCCAACCAACAGATCTACGACGTTGTTGTGAGCGACACAGTTTATTTGGTGCTTAATTCTTGTAGACAAAATCGCTTTCTAGGATGGACGGAAGGTACGTTGCGGATACGGCCCATCTCATGCTGTCCTTTCTCATCCACATTGATCTTGCGGTTTCGATGGACTGGGCTTGAGCATGTAACAAGCGGGCCACTTGTGATTTATTGTCCATGGAGTTAGTCCGAGGTAATGTCTGATGACACTCGTCATCATAAAATGTATTACAGATGCCGCCGTTAGACAACAGAGGTACGTTGATGTTTCTGGCTACCTTCTGGTAAACATGCGCCCCTAGTCCCTCAATGCGCGCAACAGAGTGGGCGGTCGCATGAAGGGTACGACAAAGCCTCATGAACAGAAGGATGTCGATCCGGATGCCGATTAGCAACGGAATGCAGTCTAAGCAATTAGTAGCAGAAATACAGCCTGGAGTTACTTCACTGGGTAATCGTTTCCCCCGCAATGCCACCTGTGTCGCTGAATTTCGTAAACACATTTTCTGTCTTCTGACTGCTGCCTTCAGTTTATTTTGTATTTCCTTCACATTCATCTCGTTGCAGGTGTATCAAGTGCACATCCTGAAATGCCGCAGTGGCCCCAACGGCAATGTAAACACCTCCTGAACATGTGTTAACTGGACTTTGCACGTACTTATGGCGATTTATGTTGCTGTGTTCGATAAAATTTCCATTTTTGCGGATGTTTCACAAAATACCCATGGGGAGGTGTCAGTAATTCTTAAGAAGATAACAGCAATGGTAGGGAAACCCTGTCTGGTAAAATGGGATTTTGTGACATGGCCTGAAAGCCTTACTCACAAATGTTTTCGCTTGCCCGCGGTTGCCCACGCGTGGCCCGCACGAGGCCCCAGTCTCACTGCTCGGCGTCCGCTCGCCTCCTGCCAGCCGTTGCTCGCGCGCTGCCTGCGCTGGCCACGCACCATTGTGCCACTTGGATAGCTACCCAATCATCGCGGAATAATATATCAATTGCCTGCCAATAATACATACTTTATTATAGAAAAACAGAAATGGTAATATCGCATGAAGTTTCTGTCACGCAAGTATTACATATATATTATTCGTTATATTACATGTGATCATTGCACACTTTCCAGTGTAACACGTGAGATTGTGTTCTTTTTCTTGCGCTCACAAACATCCGTTAGAACGAGGACAATTTTCGCGAAAAACGATGTTCAGAAACCCAAAAATAATAATAATACATAATTAATAATGATAATAATAATAATTAATAATAAGTAATAATAATAATAATAATACATAATAATAATATATATAATAATGATATTTCTCAACGCATTCGTTAGAGACACGCTCGGATGTGCGCGATCATGGCAGATAATTGCACGATAGTACGAAGCAACCAAATGGTTACATTACAACAACACAGACAAACATGAAGTCTGCAGATAAAAGAAAGCACAATCAGGGGGAAATGGATTGCGGTTTAAAAAACGTTTGATGCACTCACCAGGGAAAGAAATAGTTTGCTTGCTCCGCGGAATCAATTCAGAAGATGAGATGATACACTAAGTTTTGTTATACAAGGTTGTGTAGGAGAAATTTTTTCAAATATTTCAAGGTCATGCCGCGAAATGGGTGCAAATACATGTTCAGTGAATTCCGCCGTTATTTGACGTAATTAGCTTCAGAAAAATGTTGAAATAATTAAGTTTGGGTGAGGGAGAACGGAAATTTCCAAAATCTGACAAAGAATTGAGCAAACTCCGGCGCAAAACTTCTTCGATTGTTCGGAAACGTCAAGAAGTTTGAAATCTTGCGAACTGCTTGGTCACTACAGGGTTTCTAACGTTCAGTCATCGCGGAAATTTTCCCTGCATAATGTTTTTTCCGAAGTAAGAGAAAGAACACACTCTGACGTGTTAAATGGGGAAATTTGGAGTGATCACATGCGATATGATGAATAATTGCATGTGATATTTTCTTGACAAAAACTTTACGCGATATAAATGTTTTTTTCCTTTCAATAAAGTACATATTACTGTCAGACAATTGTTATAATATTCCACGATCATTCGGTAACCAGCAGCTGCTTCTAGAATGATGAACATGTGATAGTCGAAATTCCGTACGAAGTTTTGACATTAGTTCGTTTTACAGGGTCAATGTTTAAGCTAGGATTTACATCGCATAGCACATATTGGTGACAAGTATTTAAAAATTAAGGTTTGAGGCAGGGAAGACAGCACAAGATGTGAATTTAGGTTTTAATGCACTTATGTAAGGTAAACATGGGAAGTGTCCTTTTTCAAAATTTTCTGCGAAAAGTTTTTGTATGCTAGTCAACCAAACTATCAATATCGGATAACAATAGTTATAGCCTGATGGTTGAGCAAGGTGAATAGGTTTATACGAATGGGCAAACTTACGATATATGACCGTGCTAGCACACATTAGGGGTATTTAGGGATGAATTATGGCAGTTTCAGGATGAAAAACGCACGGCATTTGATTGGTTTAAGACTTAAGGATGAATTACGTCGATTTTTGGATGAAGTACGTCTCCATTTTATGACCAATGAGAAACCAACGCGAATAGACCCGAGTAAAATGCTCCGGGAATGATTTCGTCATCACAATTTGCCTATAAAAATGTAGTTATAAGAATATCCGAAGGGAAAGTTGTTACACGTCAGAAACCATTCTTTGTACACATAGATGTTTTTGTTTAGCTCAACTGCAATTCACGACGCGTTCACTTTCGCTGTATTCGAATTTGGTCTGGTTCGTTTTTGAAGTATCTTCGCTTGCTACCATTTGGTTGCTTTATTTGAAGATGTCTGACCCTCAGCAGTCGGGACAAAACGTGAGTTCATGCTTACGAATGCAGTTTATTCTCAGCGGGATTTGGAACCCTTAGTCAGTCGTTCCACCATTTATCGTCGCGTTCGCCGTACTACGAAACGTTTCCACACCATCATTTTCACCGCTTGACAGGAGTTTGCTGAGTGCCATGCATCCACTTTGATAGAAGGTGTTTGGAAATGCTTCCCTTATATAACCGTCAATGTCAGATGTTCCAGAACAGGCAGACGATCAGTCTGATTTGTTGCATTAAGCCACCGATGATGAGGATGCCGAGTCTGTGTTGCCAAACAACCTTATCGACCGGCTTCGATATTGGGTTGTTTCAAGTAATACTCCCGGAGTGCGCGTCAACCGACTGTTACAAATTCTGGGAGGAGGACCACCGGAACTGCCGTTGGGTGCAAGAACACTCATGGAAACTCTGCGGACTTGGTTGATACGTAACGTGTATCCGGGTGAATATGCACATTTTGGTCTGGGTAATGACACTAAACAAGCGTTGACGTGTCGTCAGGTGCGGAACATCGACGCCATCGCAATACACTTGGATATTGATGGTTTATCAATGATTAAATCGGGAAGGTACACTTTCTGGTCTATCTTATGTCGCCTATGCGAGCCATTTGTTTCTCAGTCTTTCACTGTTGGCATTCACAGTGGAAACGGCGAACCAGGGGACGTCTTGACGCTACGAATGAACAGCGTGGTGTGTTGTCAGCCGGAATACTGTTCTCGGAGGTCAACGAGAGCGTTCGTCTGAAGGTTGTCAGCTGTGATACCCTAGCACGTGCGTTTGTTAAACGAATACGTAGCCACAGTGCCTATTGCTGGTATGATAAATGTAATCCAAAAGGACTGTACTTCATTCGCAAGGTAATGTTTACTCTAAACGGCACCTCCGCAAGAACCGATGCCAGTTTTCGCGTCTCAGTTTCAGCGATCGCCTCTCCGTTTGCTTCCCCCCCATTGTTGTGATATGCTGCTTTCCAGTAGACTACATGCATTCTGTGTGCTTGGGCGTGGTCTGTCGGGTGATCCGCAACTAGACCTCGGGGTCGCTTTCTCTGAATGCTCGCATCAGTTCTCAAGCGATCAACCGAATCAATGTCAGAATGCTGCAGTGTCAAACAAGCTGGACTTGCGATTTTTCCCACGAGTGCCGTGCGCTACTTGATTTAAAGCAGTGGAAGGCAATCGAGTGCAGACAGTTCTCACGTTTTCTAGGCCCTGTTGTTCTGTGAGGTATTCTGGGTGATGCGAAGTATAAAACGTTTTAGATTTTTCTGTAGCTATTTATATTTTTTGTCATCCTTTTTTCCACCGTGTTCATCATGACTTATCTAAGCAGTTGATCAATGTGTTTATGTACAACTTTTCAGGGTTTCATGGTCAAGGTGAGATGTACATTCGCTAGCTCATCTTGCAGATGATGTTTTAAACCACAATGCTCTCGACTAGTTTCCCGCCTTTCCGTTTGAATCGTCCATTTACGAATTGAAGTCTATGATTCACGGTCCGACTAAACGTGTTAGTCAAATTTATAGGCGGTGTTCCTAGCGCATATCCGTGCCCGCTGTTAGTAGCGGTCCTGTTTTGCAATCAGATATCTGTATACCGATAAACATCCCAGCACTTCATCACTGCTCACATTTTTGAAAGACGATGTTTTGTTTGCACATGTTGCCCCCAATAATTTCGCGATCATTGATAACCACGCTGGGCGTATTGTAAATATACTTCATCCTAATACTCCACATTGTACAGTTGAATATACCCTCTTCCGTGAACCTGCAATACCTTTGTTTACTCACAGTTTGCCCTCGCAACATCTTTTTATGTTCATAGTGACTGGATCCAGTGAGTAACTTCTCACAGCACAACTATCGCAAATAATGGCCAAGTAATTGCCTTTTCCGCTGGATACACACCTTGTTTGCGTGTCTATTTTACGTTCCTGTACATAACTTAGTTACTTTGTAACTGTAAACCGTTTTTGTTAATAAAGAAAATGTTTTTCGTTTCAGATGCGCTTCGTCGTAGTCTACGACAATCAAGGTGAGGTGGCTTGTGCTGTCCTCAGTTTACCATGGATAATGGATAGGACTGCAACCTGGCCGAGTATATCTGGCACTTCTACCGGTGAAATTGTCAGACTTCACTTAGAACCACCGACTGGCTCCTCGCAATTCCCAGAGCTTATCTTTCAAACAAATGATGCCAAGCCGGTTCAACTAATTGTTTTCACACGATTATTTGAAGGCTAGGTGTTATGCTAAGAAGGCAGAGAGTACGTCAGACCTGAACTCTTCTGGTGTTACTGTGAAACTGGGGAGGCGAATCCAGCGCACCAAGTATTTTCCGTGTTTCGCTTAAACTAACCGTTTGGCAAACCCATGAAAAGATTGCTGTCGTTGTTAACATAGGACGACTCCGGTGTCCCCCTATACAGCACCAATTTAGGGCAACCGCAATATGCAGCGCTTGCTTTGCGCATGGGGTCAAGTTGATTCCAACAAACCTACTCAGCCTGTTGTGTCTGTTTGTAATCATAGGCCGTCGCCTGCAACGTCCTGTCTGACGACACCCACATAACTCCCTACACCGATGTCGTCCCCTGACGTCATCTCTCCACGCACACCAGTTTGTAATCGTGTTTTCTCTCCCAAGACGACGACCCCGGTTGTACGTTCCACTTGAGTGTCTCCGTCTGCAACTACCTCACAGATGGGACACCTCCACCCCAATGTCTCCTTCCCAATTGTCCGTCACTTCATCTAAATCCTCACTGCTCGTTCCACCAGTTCCATCTCCAGTGTCCACCTCCAGCTCGTCTGTGGATTCCACGACTGTCCCTGTTCTTAGGGAATTTTTGAACACGCTGTTGAGGCAACAAACCAACAGGCTGTTGACCCTAGATAATGTGGTCAAAGAGTTGGTGTTCATGAAAGAACGTCAAGACAGCTGTCGGATGTTTGCAAGATCCTCCGCTGTACAAGATGAGGGGAACATACGCACTCACTTGTTTCCCGTGCAGGCTATCGCGCGATTCAAGGACCTGGAGTCCGACTTTAAATAGCAGTAACACTGAAAAGTTGTGGTAGGTTCATTTTAAACTACAACTACTGGGAAGCCATAAGCACCGATTGGGCACTACACATGATTTATGCAGGTGATAAGGGTGGGATAGCCTTTAGAGATTGCAAATCGTGACACGCTATCAAAGGTGAGTATGAAGATTTTGAAACTCCTAACTGAACGCAGAAGTCTTACTGTCAAAACCTCTTTACGCAGACACCAGGAGAGAAGACATGCACCTGGGTGAAAATATGGTTTTACAACGCGCGAGACAGAGGAGGAATAAGAGGAATGAGGAGAGAGAAAAGAGAGGTAAAGCAATTATGTTATCGTGTAACGTGATCCAAAAATGTTATGAGTCTTATAGAATAAGGTTACCATATACCATGTTGATGTCTGTTGTAGTGAAATGGATCACTTGCGTTGATCAGTCATAGACTGCAAAGCCTCATTCTGGCTCTCATTTATGCGTTTCAAATGCTTTTCAACATAACCTCCATTACTAGCTGCATAATTCCATGAATGTTATGAGTCCTATAGAATCATGTTATCATATACCATACTGGTGTCTGTTGAATGGATGCTGAGGTGACATTTATCAATGTTTTTGCCGTTTCATATTTCGTTTTACTGCTGGCTGCATTCATTTTCTTCATAGAGCAACGAAGTGCCAATGAGCCTGTAATTTCCCGATCGTTTCTTGTAGCTGTGATCATTTTATCAGCAAATATTCCAACACGTTCTCCGGGACTTCTCCTACCATTTTTACGCTACATATTTGGGGTCATTTAGGGTTATCTGTGCCGCACACGTAGTTCATCCCAAACAGTCCCTCAGATCAGTCAGGGTAGAGCACGTTGGGTTTTTGCGTAATCTATACGTAATTGCGCCAACAGGGGAGCTTTATGCCTGTTTTTTGGCTTTCGTTATCGTTCTAAGTACATATCTGTATATGGGGTCGATGTTTAAGCTAGAATCTATATTTCATAGCACGAAACGAATAAGTGGCTAACGAGTAGGGTTTGAGGCAGGGAGACAGGCGACAAGAGTAGAATGAGGCTTTCAATAAGCTTATGTAAGGTAAATGTGAGGAAGTAATCTTTTTCAAAATTTTCTGCGAAGAGTTTGTTATGCTCCTAGTCAACTGAAAACATCAATATCGCGATATTTCAGATTATTAAAGAGAAGTGTCGCGTGATGAAGCAAGGGGGGATTAGGTTATTGCTAATGGAGCATGCACATAATTGTAGGTCTTATCTGTTTTTTTTTGTTAGTTTTTGTTTCAAGTAGGTAAGTAGGTACGGGCATGTATGTTTAGACGTGGTTGATAGCTAAATGTTCTCCGGACCACATCCAGAAAGGACATCGGAAGTATACACACAAAATAATGAAGAAATAGACATTATGTTTTGATGATGTAGAGATAGGTGGTCCTAAGCCTTTTTAAAGCTGAATGCTGTTACTAGCTTCATTTTTATTCGGAGCCCATTTCAATATGGGAATGTTTTTATGATGAAAGAGTTGGCGCGTTGTTTTTTTCGAGCAAACAGGACTGCCAAGGTGGAACCTTTTGTTCGCGGGCATTTGTGAGCGTTGTGTTGGAGATAACGGCGAGCGACCGTAATGATGGCGTCCGAGTGCTTCGGTTTATACTGAAGCGTAAGGTTCATCTTTGTTTTCGTAACCAAAGTGGATCAATACCATGTGTTTTCGACAACGTTCATTATAGGTAAGTGAGGAGGAATTTCCCAATAAGCTTTTGGTAAATAATCGTTGGGGATTTTCTAACACAAGCCTAACACACTTGCGTAGGTGACAGTAAATGAAGGTGTAGAACTCAAGTTGGATTCGAGCACACATTTTTTAACGAGCCATCTTCGCATCCGGTAGACCAAGGGGTTCACGAGGTTTCCAACTTTTTGACGTTTCTGAGCTATCGACAAAGCTCTGCGCTGGAGTCTGCTCAGTCCTTTGCCGGTTTCTGGAACTTCCCGTCCTCCCTTGCCCAAGCCGAAGTATTTCAACATTTTCCCGACGATAATTACGTCAAATAATGCAGAAATCCCTCAAAGATGCATTTGAACCTATTTCCCGGCGTAGCATCGAAATAGTTGAAACACCGTCCCCTACATATCCCTGTAAAAGATAAATTAATTTATTATCTTGTCATTTAGACTAAATCTGTGAAACAAGCGGACCATTTTCTTCTTTGGTGCGTTTGTAAACTGCAACTCTTTCATTGTTGATCTCGATTCCACTTGTCGACAGATTTTATGTTTGTCACATCGTACAATCATTCGCCGTTTTGTCCCGCCTGTAATTACCTGCCGTGATCGCGCATATCCGAGCGTCTCTCATAAATGCGTTGGGAAATAGAAATTATTATTATTATTAGTTTCATCCCGTTCTACACTTCACGACTAGCCTATAAATCGTTTTGTTTCAACTTGACAATCAAGCGTCTAATGAATGTTATAAGAGCCTCAAAGGAATCTTCTTTTCAAAGAAGGCGACGTCCTATATGTGAAAGACAAATGCAGATGTAACCAGCGCACAGCAGCCGAGTGCAACAATCAAAGGGTCCACCAACTATTATTTGCAAAATGCTCTGTCGACTACTCCATAAGGTTCTCAAGCATAGGCATTTTCTGACCGAGGCATAGAACTGCCGTATTACCTCTCATGGGACATTGATGACACTGTTTTTAATTCCACGGCACCACAGATATACGGTGTGATCAATATGCATTCGTTTTTGAGGATATTGTCGGAACTACTCGACGTCTGACGAGTGTCGATTTCAATCGTCCCTCGGATTCCTTTGTTAGTTTCAACCTAGCTAATGTGAGTCGTAGTCCATTCAAGTTACGCACTGATAGGTCACTAGGATTTCGTCAAATTTTTCCGTTACTGCTGAAAAAATGCGCGGATGGTCTGCACAACCACTTACTCGTTTGTTCCAACACTTATCCACAACTGGCAGTATCCCAACCCGTTATGAACAAAGCTTAACCTCTCCAGCATACAAGGACGAAGATAGACCAAACGCCAGATACTTCACACTGACTGTTCTACTGCCAGGCATGTCAAAGTAGCGGAGATCCTAGTAAATAACCTCGTAAAGGTTCACTTAAATACTTTCTCACTGTTGACATAGAAGCAGCATCGCTTAGGAATTGGTCACTTGTACAAGAACGGTTCGCCAGTTGCAGCTGACTCGCGGGGGGAAGATGTAAGTCCTTTTCTCAAATTTCACGAAAGCTTTTGGCCAAGTTAACCACAGTATGCTTTTGGACATACTGAACAACCTGGACTTACGCGACGGTTTCTTTGTGGACCAACTAATGTCAATCCCGTGGTAATTACACAGTTAGAGACATTGGCGAGTCACCTAGATAATTTGGTGCCGCAAGTCCCTGTACCAGATCTGTTCTCAGATTACGTTAACAATCTGCCACTGGATATGCTGATACGGTGAAGGTTTGGTGACATTTTACGGGGGGTCGAAGCTGCGGAGGCCTTCTGGACTGACTTGGACACCGCGTACGTGAAGTCCGCGCAGAATCTATTGCAATCGAAAGCGTCCAGATCGAGCGGTGCAAGCGATTGACAACAACTTCATGACAGCGTATTGATGGTGTTACCTTGACCACTATTTACGCAGTACGCCTTCTAGCTGATGTAGGCACATTGGACCTATGTATTGGTGATACCGTTGTGGTAGCAATAGCAGGAGTCACTAACGGGCTTACAATACTGAGTAAGTTTATCTACGGGTTTCTGGCTGATGCTTTCTCGAGCACCAGTAATTCATTGGCAAAGCTCCAAGTATTCGCATCCCACTGATGGGGAACCTGACTGTCTGCCTAGTGGAGGTCTGTCAAAAGACTGAGTAACTATCTTCTATGACTTATAGGGTCCGTCCCACCAAATTGAAACTATATGCCCTGACCCACAGGCATTGGGCACAAAAATCCTATGCCTCCCAGATCACCCTAACAAGCTTTTTTACCGCTGCTTATTCGATGAATCCTAGCGGCCACGTGTGCAATGTTTCTGTACCCCCAGCGGTCTGTAAACGGCATGGTTTGGCCGTTCATGTCTGCCCCACTTACAATGTACTACCGAAGATAATTGCCCCGGCATCATCGGTGGATACACTGAAGAAGCACCTAGAAAACAGGATTATTCGGAATTGACCATTGGCGTGCCCCAGTGAGAGTGTCAGCATAATGGGTACTGTTTAACTTTAGGACTGACAACACAGAACATCCGAAGGAAAAACTTCTGTATCTGACCACTCGGCTTCCGTCATCCATGAGTAGAACCAGAAACTTCTGCGAAATACTGACCTGAGACTCATGAAGATCTAGTCTTCACTGGTCCACCAAAGTGGCACTAAACGCGCCGGACTGGGATACTGCGGGTTTGAAGCTGTCTCTGACCTCATGCCTTAAACCTTATTATCAGCATCTCCAAGCATTTTGTGACTTACACAATTGGGTATTTTCAATTCTCCTTTTCTTCCCTGGCACAATTTAATCACTCCACTGTTCTCAGCAACCAGGAATAGATATCCAAGCTGCTTTTCGTTTTCAAAGACCGTCCGTATAACAATAGTGTAATTCTCAGTACACTTGTGGGTAGCCCCCTCGAGTGAGCGTGATCAATGTAGACAATTACAGGCGATACAAAGAAATAATAATTGTACAATATGACAGACATGGAAACCCGCCAGTAAAAGAGGCATAACAGAGGGAAAGGAAAATTGAATAGTACGGGGGCCTACGCCCTGCAGTGCCTCAATTGTGTTGCACGGCTTCACGATTAATGTGCGGGTATGTACAGGTGAAAAAATAAGGCGTCAATATCATCAAAACTGGACTGCATCCAATTTGTTCACGGTTGTTGCGGCTCCAAAAGCCAGGCCAAGATTGTTACAAGTGACGAGATCGGTAGGTCAGCTTGCTCATTGTGCAATGATAGGTGATCTCGTCTATTCGGAAGCACTGCAGAGACCGTGTATGTTTCCATGGTGTCCGCTCAGACTACGACATGACTCTCCAGGGGGGAGTCTACCGTCACACTCCAGAAGCACACCTTGCTGTTGTAGCAAAACAGCTCTACTAGAGTGTGCGTTTGTAATGGTTATGGCACGTAATCAACGAGACGGTATACGTAGAAGGGCACTTGCCTCTGTCATGTTGATTGGAACCGAGCCAAAGAGCTCTGGAAACACATCAGCTGTCGTCCTTGTGCGGACAAACTGTTGATTGTGATGACCCAATCACAGTAGAAAATCCGCCGGAATGTCTTGTGGGCAAACCGCGACTTCAGAATGAGCAACATCGGAAACTCTGGTGTGACCTCTGTGACAAGAGGGGTATCACACTCTGAACTTAGGCCTCAGTCACGTGACTTATTAAAAGCCCAGATGCATCACCTGCTGATGGACGTGGTTTATTACGGATAGTGCTGAAACATGCTTGTGCCCCTAAGGAGTTATTTTGGATACCATTAAGTTGCGCAGCAAAACCGGAACTGAGGTACAACGAGACCTAACGTAAACTGAACGTCAGAGGTGCAAGCTAGTGCAAGTGGAACACATGGCGGCTGACCGGACTCGAAATATCATCTCCGGAGGGGTCTCAGATCTTCACCTGAGCCTTCAGTACCACAACGGGGAGATTACTTATCACTGAAATCGAGTTGATTGGTGTTCATTTTCAGCCTTTTTAGAGGGTTCGGTATCATTAGAACACTCATCACAACCGTATTTACTAGAGTTTGCTTCAGTTTCTATGGCAACACTAGGAAGTAAAAGCCGCACTGCAAATGCTGAGCGAAGGCACTCGTTCACAACAGTTATTGTCAAGCGCACTTTCACATAATTCAAGCCTATGCAGAAAATAGAAAAGCTTCTCAATCTTTGCACTTGAGCAAAGTTCCGTTTAATTGCTGTCACCACACCCGGGTGCACTACTTCTAACCTTCAATCTGTAAGAGACGTTGAAGTTTCGCGGCTTTTCCATGCAGAGGTAAGGGGGTGGATGTAACGGGAGGATATCTACACCTACACCTTGTTGCAGGCCTTTCAATACGACGTTCCAACGCTGAATGCTATTACAAAGGCAGTTTGGTGCTGATGTTGCCTAACTACTCCCAATCCTCTGTTGCTTAAGTTATCTATCGTTCCTCTTCTTCCAGGAAATCAGAGATAAATTAGTACAAGGTCGAATGGAAACTTTGTTCTCCGTAGGTTCTCCTCCAATCCCATCGATGGGCCAATTTCGTCTCATGGAAATCATTTCTTCAGCCACTTACACATTGTTGCAAGCTTCCTGTCAGCACGAATCTTCAACATTCCAACAGCATCGGGATTTGTCGAACATCAAGTTCCGTGCGTTAAGGGGAAGGCCGAAAGTATCCACGTTTGGACTACATTTTTGTTAGTGAAAAACTGTCGGTCGATATTCTGGAAATCGCGCAGTTAGACCTAAACAACCAGGAATTCCTTTAGTTTGTCTGTAGCACCATTCTTATCAATGTAGTTACTGATAACCGCAGAAACGTTAGCAAAATAAACGCCGATCCGCTGCTCATCCATTTAGCTTCAAATGGGATGACTTAATTTTCCTTCACCCAGCGGATTAGTTTTGTAAGAAGATCATAGCCGCTCTCTTCACAGCTGCCAATTGATCCACACTAGTGATATTCTTGAGGCGCAACAAGCCGTAACATTAGCCACTTCCTGGCACTCTGGGGTTACTGCTGACGGAACGATCGAAACCAACCGGCTGCCGGTTATCCGGACAAGAAGAAGAACGGGGAGAGTGTTCACTAACTTGTGGCCAGTGTAACTTTCTTGATCCGACAAGCCAACTTCACTACCAGCAGCGGAGTACTGACCACTCTTTTGTTGACCCAAAAGACCTATCACGGTTCGCACCGACAACTGGAGGTCGAGACTGAGGTGTCATTATGTGCTTGGTTCGACAGGTCCCACAAACTCTGATGGTGACTTTGCAAACACTCCCGGGGAATATCACGGAGGTGCCTTTTTCATCACACACTATCCACTTCTAGGGTTAATTCTGTCATTGGATTCGAAGGTATGAACACTGTTGACACCTGTTAATCCGCTGTTCTGAATGAGCTATATCGACTTCAGGACTGTCCACGAAGAGGTTTGCTTCGTGGGCGACGATTGGTTATTGCAACATGTTTTACTGTGAGCAGGTGCACAGATCGTTTGTTCAGCCACCAAACCCCATCTACTCTGCTTGAGGGATGATGCCAATCTGGAGACTTCCCACCCAGGATCAAGCTATAGGTTTTAACTCTACCGAAGTTGCGTGTTAACTTGGAAAGTATCGGCTGCCATCTGATGCAGAACTCAAAGTGATAGCCACATAGCCACTTTTCTCAAGAGGACCACCCACATTGAATGAAGCCACTTGCTTTTCGCATATGTTCGCCGCAATGTCAAGTGGTCAGGGTACGTGCCTGTTGCCGTGGAGGAATTCTGGCAGGTCTGCTGGCAGACTTCCCGCAGAAGTTGATTACTCCTTTCAGTCGATGTCAGCAGCATTGAAATCTCCAAGAATTAGCAAGGAGTGTGCTTTAGAGGCAATGATCCTCAAGAGAGATATATGCTTCGCATTCGCGACAGACTGCAACTGTGGGCTACGATGGACACATATCACTGAGATGGTATGTGTTCGACTTCGCCACACTTTCTGTTAGTTGAAGGTTCGATGTACCAAGAGAGAAACGCCATGCAACTGCAAATACCTTTCGACGATTAGAAGTAGCCTGTCTGCTTCCTGCCTCCAGTTAGGTCTATCTTGTTAGTGACCCCCATGTCCCTCCGGACACAGCCCATCGTACTGTGCATTCAGCTTTAGGCAAGATTATGTGGTGGCAATCATGTCGTAATCGCCGGCCTCGGTGATTGATTCACTCAATTTTTGTTGATGTTGCAGGCGCTTGTGTAATTGGTTCACATTCGCCGGGTCTTTTGTATCGCGAACCCTCGGGAATTATACTCAACGTCGGATCCCATTCTTTGCCGGCGACGGAGTTCACTTTTGTGATGCCCTATCGACGAACCTGGAATACACGGGGCAATCTGTGTACCCGCAAGGGACTATTTCGTAATAGGAGAAAGAACCAACTGGTGAGGACGCTCGGTATTTCGTGTCTTCGACTTGTGCAGAGAATGGACGCCTTTTGGAGAGGCAGGATTTGGCAAGTCTAGGAGGATTCCAAATTTGCTATCTGACTCAGGCTTCATGTCCAGTGATCTCGCGAGCCACTACTCCTGATGGAAGGGATGTACGGGTTCCAAAACTACCAGTCTTGATTCTCCTGACAAGTTAGCCGGCTGATTCGATTTCCCCCCTTGTAACAACTTAACTATTTCGATTTCTTCTGATAACCCCCGGATACAAAGTACAGTTGACAAGTGGTGTCTCGGTGGAAATGGTCGTTGCGTGTTGTATTTTAAGTGCGGTTTGGTGATGTCGTATATGAAGACATTTTTACTTCTGCTGACAGCTACCTAGCACTTATTCTGCGGGTGGGCCGGCTTCTTACTGAGCAATTCAGTGTCCGCTTTCATCTTACCCAGCTGAGTATTCTGTTCCTCAGTGAGCGTGAGCAGTGTCGCCGTAGTTGGTGGTTTGGAAGAAAAATCTGTAAGTACTACCGTAGGCTCAGTCGCAGATGAAAGAAGGAATGTGATCGACTTTGTATCGGTGTATTTTAAGCTGAGATCTAGCAATACCAGCATTTTGAAAAGAGAGCGTGTACCGTACCGTGTATGCTTTTCTATCTTTGTTCCCAGAAGCTTTATTTACGAGAAGTGTTATAAGCTCTATACTGGATGAACGACTCTTTGTGGCAGGTGACATCTTTACGGTTTGTATGGGCGAGCAGTAAGAGTCAACACAGATGACTCAGCATCCACTTAGACCAACGCGTGCAATTCTTTTGAAGGACTTGTCCTACATTTAAGCGCGATTGCTACTTTTGTGTTGAGTGGCGCAAGCTACAATCAGCAACACCGTTGTCGGACGCGGTGGTTGCATTGACAGTGAGCACTGAATTACTAGTAGTGCCTAATAAACTGTCAAGTAGTCGCCAAAAGGATGTAAATTCATCGCAATTCATTTTGAAACAGTCTAGATTGACCGCAATCAGAACTCAGTACAACTCCAGACGGACACCGAGGCGGAAACTGTGAAAACAAGCGTCACAACGGAAGCATTGAAAGGCGTGATTTTCTACGTGAACTAGTTTAGAACCCAGGAAACACGCAGACAACTTCAACATGTATACAAGATATACACCGAGACGAAAGAAAAACAAAAATGACCCAAGGTATATTCAAACAACCGGTGAACAGAGGTGGTGCCAACTTATAGTATTACCACCACGCTTACAGGAAAAAAGTAAAAAACGCAATTACTAAGGTTCATGTCAGAACTTCAAAATGACGCGCGACTCCCTGACTGAGTTGGGCAACGTAGGGTCCTTAATACTAAACAGTCTGGAGTGGAAAATTTTAACTGTACTGTAGTATGCACCAGTATTTGAAAAATTGAAAAATCAAGAACCAGCACGAGATTTGAGAATCAATATGGTACGAGACGACCTGAGTCAAATTGTTATGTGAGGTCAATGGCGACTGGGTGAACACGGTTGCCTCATGAAAGCACGGCCGGGGTTCTAGTCCCGGCAGTGGCAAGGATGTGCACTATTGACGAGCTCTAATGATAGCGAAACTCGATTCTAGTGCTTCTTTTCGAAAGGGGCCGACTGGAAGGTCTATGGGTATGCGATAGCTGCGATCTCTTGTGGGTGTTGTTCAATCTATATAAAAAACATCCCCTACTGCAACTCAGTAAATTGTTATGCCTCCTAAAACTGTTCACTCAGTGAAGACTCACCAAAATTTATTGAAAAGGGGTTCTAGTTAACATGAGGCACGCCTTGATAAGAAAATACGGGGCACTCACAAAAACAGGAAGGAATAACTCATTTTCAAGTTTGTTGGCTATATCCGTAATTTGTTCCACTTTGTTGTCTTGTGCCTGTAAGTATCTCGCATTTGGTTAAAATGTGTAAACGTCTCAAGAGCGAATTACCGTTGTTCGCAGGTTATTTCCGATCAGCTGTTTGTAAGTGAAGTTGTCTAGGCCAGAAAAACACCTTGCCGGCAATGTGCCCCGAATCCTTTATCTTTGCTTTAACAAGCAGTGTGGCAAAAAGTTGGTGGCCGGGATTCAGTGTGACAAGCGATAAGTGATGTCGTCAATCATGTGCGTGTATAAGCACAGAGCTATATGTAATGCACGGCAAATATTCTGACATGTGCTGGGTATGTGTAGAATGGAAGACTAGAGGAAGAAAGTCGTTTAGTGGTTCAGACACATCGGAACCCGTAATAAGTGTTTCACAAAGCTCGTATCCGTTCCTCAAGCCAAGCCAACAACCAAACTGGGAATTTTGTTTCTTCAAAAACAGTGACTAAACAATAAGAAACCTCGAGGAGGAGTGCGCGCACTCCAACGACCTACCGTAAGCAGTCCATACGCCCCGCCCCAGGAGGAGGCCCACTTGTGCACTCAACGCCACTTACGTCAACGGTGATAAGCCCCAAGAACCACACGTTGGTCTCCTCAAAACCCCGAACGGGCAATGAGGCTGCTCAGGAATCACAAGAGCCAACTATGAGTGTAGCTACAGGACATTGAAAACCAATAATTTTAACACCAAGTGGGCAAATGAAGGAAGATCACACGACGCCCCCAAATTATCACGTGCACTAAAGTTCAAGTGGCCCAACTACCGTCGATTCGGTGCTCACACGGAAAGTGCAACATGAGGTACATCCACGTAAAACCACAGCCACTCTGCAAAAACAAATTGATGCAGCTAGACAAATACAAAGTTCCTGTGGGGCCACCCTAAAATGGGACAGGAACATAATTACTCACGCCGCCGAACCGATAATACAAGAACATAAACATAGGAAATCCCCGGAAAGAGTTGACTTCAAGTGTTCTGCGAAACGCTGGACTACCCGCAGCGACGAAATGGCGCCGGGTGCAGAGACTTGGTAAGGGGACTGTAAGTGACATACAAACGAACCATCCCAGACCGCTCCTAACCAAATTTAGAGACCGCAACATTCGAGATCTGGTACTAACTAAAGCTGACACAATAGCTCAGAGGATTCCAGGCACAAACTGTAGGAGACACAGCCATGCGTCATAAATCTGATCCGTATGTCGCGATGTCGGCTGCACCAGAAACCAAATGCGAGCGTCTCGGCACTAACCAGGGTCGGGTAACAAATTATGGCTCCAAGGAAACAAGACGACAAAGCAACAGTTCAGGTGAGTCAACCGCCGGTGACACAAATGATCCACATTGGTCTGGTTCATATCCTCATATCTTGAAAAACGAACCTGTCCTCGGAGGAAACCTCTGACGGACTAGATGTTTCCAGTCTGCGGAATAGTCAGAAGGCCAGGTCGTCGGAGCTGAAATGCATGCTGCGAATGCATGCAGCCTGCTAAATAAGAGAGACAAGCTGCAAACAGCGATTTACTGCGTATGTATTTGCTGCCTCACAAAAACAGCTCAGTTAAAAATTAGATTTCGGGGAATCGGTGCGTGGGTTCGAATGGTATTGAAGTGACCGTGACGGTGCCGTTGGAGTCGGTTGCCTATTATTGATCAAAAATTCTATAAAGCAGTCACCCGTGGACTGTAACTGCAGTCGCTTGAGTATTCAAACCGCCGTCAGCGTTCCCCATTGGAACCCCCCATCGATAGTCTTCAAGGTGCATCGAAGTCCGGGTGTGCGACCAGAGGAAGACGAAGCATTGCTGAAATCATTCCGGTCGGTTTGCCATTCAGACTATCGCATGCTCGTTTTGGGGCATTTACTGCTCCTAAAATCAACTGGCGACTGAGATCTGTTAGCCGAAGAGGTTTTGATCTCAAGTTGCTTAACCTAGTACATAATTTCACACTAACACAGCATATCACAGTGGCCACGAGATCCCGACCTGGTCAGATAGCCTGAACGATGGACGTAATCATAACTCATCGCAGCAGTGACGTTGCCGACGTGTTGTCAGCGGCAACCTTCGGGAAGTGACCACATGACGAGTTATTTCTCGCTCTACTGTTCTCTGTAAATGAAACAGGCACACAAGATGCAAATCCTCAATCGAATTGACCAAAAAGACTGATATCGAAAACTGATAGAATGACCTGGAACCTAACAGTGTCCACGGAGGACGTCCATAGGTCGTGGGCAGACTACGTCAACAACCTCCGGACTCTTACATGTTGGAACGTACTCCAGAAAAAAGCCATAGAAAGAGGTCGGAAGCCATGGGTTCGCCCCAGAAGCAAGAGAGCTTTCCA
Organism: Paragonimus kellicotti; assembly: GCA_014220965.1. NCBI lineage: Eukaryota > Metazoa > Platyhelminthes > Trematoda > Plagiorchiida > Troglotrematidae > Paragonimus > Paragonimus kellicotti. The sequence continues at coordinate 113,043 of LOND01000533.1, read as the reverse complement.
ACACGAGTTTGTGGCTTGGCAGGCACATATTCAGCAAAAGGGATTTAAAAGCTTCATGGTGCAAAAAAGGTTCGAAATGAAGCAAGTGAGTTAGCAGGGATTGTTCTTCTGGTCTATTAGCTCAACCTAGCACGTGATATCAAACAGAACCCCAGGAGGTTTTACAGTTATGTTCAGTCCAGGTCCTCTCTGAGAAAGAAAATTGGACCAACTTCCTATAAAGAGAGAGATTATATCAGCTAACAAAGCATAGCAGGAGCGTTCATAGCACAGTTTCAGAATGTTTACCACTCAGACAATGGAGTACCTGAGCCTCACTTCAACACCGGTGGTTGGGCCATGGTGGATCAGGACATTGTGTCCTACGAGGTTAAGCGAGCGACATCCCACCTAAACAACACAATTCCGCAGGACCGGACACATTCACCCAGCTATCTTAAAAACCTCTGGCCAAATTGCTGGCGTCGCCTTTTACCCAACCGTTCAATTTCACATTAGAAACAGGGGTAGTTTTGAGAGACTGGAAACCAGCCACTATAAGCCACACTCTTAAAACGATGTAACCGAGCAGCAAGCCAGAGTGGTGTCGTCAGCAAAAGTCTTTGAGCGCATATTACCAATTTCTCTGCGATCAGAATTGTCAAAGCTGTTCAGCATGGCTTTTAAAGACAGATCTTACTTTATCAATGTGCTGACGTTTTAGACACTGTCACGGAGAAGTTGGATAGGAGGGAAGTGGTCGAGGTGTGCTACCTAGATTTCCAGAAAGTCTTCGATTCTGTCAACCACAGGCTTTTGGGCTGGAAGCTACGAGAAGCTGGAATTACCCTGAGAATCTGTAGTGGATCCAGACGTTTTTAGTTGAAGGGTCGTGTAGATTGAGAGTAAGAGGAGTACTGTTGGACAAGGGCTCTCCGTAAGTGAAATACCCCAGGGGTCAATCCTTGCCCCTCTGCTATTCCTGGTACACATAAATGACCTAACCTACAACCTGGTCAACCCAATGTTACCTGTACGCTGATTACATGCGGCTGGTGGGTAATGTGTCGGAATCGGATACCCTCCAAGAGGACATTCTGAAGATCTGCTGATGGACAGTAAGTTGGAACGTACCGCTGAATGTTCTCAAAGTCATATCCTCGCTAATGCTCCCACTCGACCCCAGGAATATAAGGGATGCCTTGGACGGACAACCGGACAAGCAACTAAACAGCGAACGAGAGACTCAGGTATCCAAATCACTAGCACATTTGCTCCAGCTGTTCAGAGTCCCGCAGCCGCGACAAAAGCACGGGGCGGTATCCGACTAAGATCCGCGATCGCCAACCCATTTCTAACCAATGTTCATCCGACTGATTTGGCCATAGTTCGCCCCCACTTGGAATATTGCGCCCAAGCCGGTCACCGTATCTCATGAAGAATATAGTTGTCCTCGAAAAGATACCGAAGTTCGCCCACCTATGGTATGTGATCTGGAAGTTCTAAGCTAGCCAAGACCGACTAAGCTCGTTGAACTTATTCTCGCTCGAATGCCGGCGGGTAAAGGGAGACCTTATTGGAGTGTACAAGCTTACCCACTACATCGGCAAATGTCCTCTGGCGTGTTGGTTCAATATAGTCAGGACAGAGACTTTGAGAGGTCATAGGTTGGACGACCGAGAAAACAAGATCACAACTGCTGTTCGATTAAACTCTTTCACCATCCAGGTAGTAAACTCGTGGAACAAATTACCTGCAAAGATTTTTTGAGGCCTCCCAGCATGGATGTATTCAAAAGGGAGCTAGACAAATGTTGGAGAAATCTTGTTCCTACCCTCTATTGCTCGAATAATGATCTGCCTGTCTCAGGGCAACCAAAATTTGTCACTCTCTTATTTGTCCTACCCTAGGCCACTATCAAACGTAATTCCATCGACAGAAAACGCATACGGTCAATCTCCAGATCACACAAGTCAAGCATCAGGACTCAACAGGCGCAGGCCTTCATCAAGTCCTGGATTTGAGATTGAAAATTAAAATTGATTTACGCGGTATTTTAGAGGATTTCTCCACTGCGACGGTAACTCGTTTAGGTGCTGCATCATTTTTCCATGCTCCAGAATATTGTTGCGCTATGAATATCTACTGTTGGATATACGGACCCTTGAAAAGTTTTTGCGTGCTATGTTCTGCCATAAGTTCGTTGACTTACCCACTGATGCATTAATCATTGGCATTTTAAGCGCGCATATCGTGTTTATACGTTGTATAATACAGTTCGTTGTCGTGTGATGACGCCATTTGATATTTTTGACTGAGAGTAAGTTGTGTGCATGACTTACTGGGCCTCCGGCTCATGCTTGTCGGTTTTTGTTACCATTCCAGATTTCCGCTTGGCC
>LOND01000533.1:74426-89850 GCA_014220965.1 Paragonimus kellicotti | reverse complement strand
GTTGCACACCTCTTCGATACACATTATACTGCCAGATGTCAAATTTCGGCTGCAGCTGAAGCTATTGGAATTCCACTGAAAGTTCACCCCTTTGCGCACAGAAGCGCTTTGTTCAGACGTTAAAGTTGCCATGACCATTCACCGACACCACGACCGATCAAAGCGCCATGGTTCCAGATGAGTCATAATTGGGAAATAATTGTATCAGAATGCTGTCTCCGTGTGTGCCTATAACGTGTCTTATCTCACTTAAACTTGGTATCTGTTTTTGTCCGTTTCGCCCTGACAATTCTGTTTCATATAAATCTTACGTAATTGGCTTGATGATGAATAACTGAAAACGAAATTGTTCGCTACACCGTTTTTCTTATGACAGCCCCGGGGAATTTTAACCCTTTAAAATTCCCCAGTCGTTTGATGTAAAACGTCTACCGTTGTCCAAATGACCTGCAGTAAACAGATTTACGAACATGAGTAAACAAGTTGCTCGTGTCCAGTCTATGGTCGGTGTACATTCAGCGCCGCGCATCACTCGCGTGATACGCACTTCACTAATGTCGCGCTGCCGCACAATCACGTAGTCAAGCAAATGTTGATGACCACTTCGTGGATGGGTCCACGTCGTGATGTCGCTCGCATCCAGCTGGAATCGGGTGTTCGTGATAGCCAGCTCGTGAGTAGCACACAGGTGGAGCAGACGATCACCGTTCTCATTGACTGAACCAATGCCGTAGGGTCCGAGGACTCCCGGCCAAGCTACTGAGTCGCGCCCGACTCGAGCGTTCAAGTCACCCAGAACAAACAGTCGGTCACTCACTGGTGTCGACCGGATTGTGACGGACAGCTGATCATAGAACTGGTCCTTTGTATCATCAGTGTGACACATAGTTGGACCATAAACACTGAGAAATGTAGCACACTTACCTCGACCGAGTCGCAGGCGCATAGACAGCATTCGAGGGCTGATGCCGTGCGGTTCGCCTATCATCAAAGCATTGATGTGATCAGCGACTGCGAAACAGACACCATGCTCCCGAGCACCGTCTGCCGGGTAACCTATCCAGTAGAAGGTGTACCCAGCACCTGCTTCCCGCAACTTACCTTGGTCCGCAAGCCTTGTCTCGCTCAAGGCTGCTATGTCGATTCCATAACGACGCAGTTCCATCGCGATCAGTGCAGTGCGCCGTTCTGGCCGCCCTGTTGCGCTGCATCGATCCAGCAGCGTGCGCACATTCCATGCTCCAACACAGAGCGTCTTGCGTCCCCGTGCCTGTTTCAGGTTGGTCTTCGGGTTACTGTGAAAGTATACAGCCACGAACGCAAACACTATTTCGCATGATGAACGTTTCTCCGTATCTGTTGTCAGTGGTGCATCACCACTTTCTTTGTTGACATGTCCCGCATTGTGCATATTCACGTTTCCAATCGTTGCTTCCTGTTACCGGTCTTCCCGGAGTTGAGAGCTACCCTTTTGTTTCCTCGCGTTCGAATCATGTCATACTACTCATTAACGACTGTGCATTATGTAACACGATAAAGGGAACATTTCTGTTGTAACTTAAAGACTTGATCAAAATTCTTCGTCGTGTGGTATTACTGCTGTCGCAATGTAACGGGATTCCAACGGTTATCGTCTCCTTTTGCCACCATTCGCACAGCCAAACTTTATGCATCATGATTTGACTTGTACAACAAGCTCACCCGGTGCCCGTTATCAAGTATGTACGTTAATTAAACGTCGAAAATATATGCACGTCTTTGGCCGTTGCAAGGTTTTCAATCGCAGAGCGGAATAACAATCGCAAATACACAGCATATTCTCGGTATCTCTGTTCAACGATACAGACGGGATGGGCTAATGCTTGCTTTGCGCTCTTTTTCCATTTTTACTGACCCATTAGTGATTGATGGGATGCTGCCACCTAGGTGAACAAGTGGGTGAACGGTTTCAAGCAAGCTGGTTACAGCAGCTGCGAAGTGACCGGTCATCGTAGGCTTGCAGTTACAACTGGCAACGAAAGCATCAAACTTGTTATATAGAGATCGTCTTAAAGTTCGTACTGTGAGGCCTAGCGTCTTCATACCATTCGTGGTTCGCTTTTTTGTTTATGCACAGGTGAGATGTTATTAAAAATGAGTCACCAAACCATTTGCATGGACAGGTGCTTTTGATTGTTGCACCGCCACGCACTTGTTGCCGTGCTGGATACTAAGCCAGACTGCCCCCAGCCGATTGGCACAATTGTAGTGACCCGTTCTTGATTCCACAATTGTGTAACTAGTTGTTGGTGTCATTAACACTAAGCTGATGCTGTGTAGTGATAAATGTACGCCATCCAGAGATGTAGGGGTCAAGTTGTCAAGAATCGAATGGACAGTTGAAATAAGCTAAAGGCTCTCGAAAGCGACAGTAAACAAATACTTTGCATTGTACTCTCAAAGGTTATCTGAAAGGACTTGTCAATGACGTTTTGTGTTCGACGTTCTGTGTCCCACGTCCACACTCAACGTTACTACTTGATGATCGAGTTGGCCCTCACATTTCCGGTTTTATGAATAGGCGGACCACATCGGGAACAGTTTATCTTACAGAAACCTCATCATGTTCGTCTTCGTATACAATAGTGCCTCGGTGGTTCACATGGATGCCTAACTGCCGTACAGTCATGGAAACGAAGAACCAGCCATAACTAAGAAACTAGTGAAAGTGAGCGGATGGAACCCGGATAGGAAAAAATCTATACTTATTCTCAGACTATCAACGTGAAGGTGGCTACATCTTGCACACAAACACCTAAGCTGAAATTAAGGCGTCTTCAACAAAAAATCCACCTCGAGGTTTTCCTTACTTCGGCAATTTGACGGCTGCAGAGATTCGTTGTACTGTTTCAGATGGCATCCTATTCGCAACCGAACAAACAACTCTTTAACGAAATGAACGGTGCTAGTATGCTGTGCTCTGATTTGGTTAGAAATCTGTGCTACACATGAGGGATCGGGAAGTGTCTCGTGTTTGCTGCTTTTGATTGACTATGTTGTAGAGAACAGGGATTTCGCCAGGTGAGTTAATTTCCTACACCTTGCAATCATGTAATACTTGAAAGTTAAATAAACGAACAATTAACTCATAAGCGAAAGAAGGATTGCCCGTGATTTCCTAAAACTTGCTTCACCTTGGCTATGAAAATCAAGACAGGAGTAACATTTAAATCTTTTTGGGCGCACAGCGGAGGTTCGAGACAGATGATTAACAAAGTTTCCCTGGATTTGAGCTGTTGAACGCGGTTGTACGTTTTGATCATGCAAAACGGTGCAGTTGTCCCTACTTTGTATCTGATCACAGCTACGTGATCGGTGAAGCCGACCTTCGGTTGACTCGTATCCAGTCTTCACTGTGCGCCGACAGGGGTTTAGCAGTTACGTTACGCCCGCCTTGGTTTTCCTGGTCAAGATGGAGGGAGTTTTACATATTCTCTGGTAACCATCCTTTCGTTTATGAGAAAATCGTTTGTTTATGTTCATTTTCTAGTATTACATATTTGTATTTGAAAATTGTATACGAAGTGGATTCATCTTGCGAACTCCGTGTTCTGCGTACGGTATTCAAGTTTATAAAGTGGACAAACTTTTTCGCATTATGTTGCTAAGCCTTCCGCGTCACTTGATATTCGTGCGTGTGTGCCTTATTGTTCTGTCGCTCCCTTCCCGAGTTTAGTTGATGCTCATTGTTTGCTGCCTGCTCGATTAGTCTTTTCAATTTTTCATCGACGACTTAAATGAAATTAATCACAGCTGTTAACATTCTGTAGGCATTTTTGAATACTTGGTCGTTATACATTCGTTATATACTAAAACTTCGTTTGTTCAGGGGAACTAAAAACTGGAAACAACAAGACCCGTTTCAATGGCAAGGTGGAGATACCGAATTTGAGCGAAGAGTTCACTGTCGACGAACTAGATGTTAACGTGACGTGCAGCTCTTCCAGCCAAGACGGCAATGCAATAAAGAAATTCATGCAAGCCGTGGGTGCTCAGCAAATCAGAGCTAAACTGGGCGAATACTTACAGAAGCTCAAGGACGAGTACAGTCGAAATCTGATTCTTCCCACTAAAGACAACACGACCCCTACCGACCCTGCGACCACTCGGGCCTGTCCACCTTTTTCCTCCATTGAACGAAAACCCATCGATCCTGAAACCGTCAGTCAAAAGCCGAAAGATTTATCAATCAAAGAGCTAGTTGTTAACGATGAGTTTTTCTGCACTCCAGATGATTTGTACAAAGTACTAACTTCTAAGGAGGTAGGCACTTTTTGATTGTTTGAACTACTTATAGTGTAACATTTATTTTCCTCATTACGATTACATGTTAATTACTGACAGACAATCGCGAATGTGGTCATTGTAGGTTGAACACCCACGCTCAATCAGAGCTTCTGCATTTGGGTCATGACCTTTTGTAAGGGGGGAATACAATGGAGTTTCGCACGTCGGGTTAATCCGTTTGTCTCATGTTATACGCTGTCATGTAACGGGCGTTTTTTCAATCATTCTGCCTCCAATCCTTTATCGTCCTCAAGGTCCACGTTTTCGTTTGCTTTTGACCAGTTGGTACTTTTAAAACTGATTCATTTTGTTTTTTAAATCTAGTTTGGACCACGATCACTCCTCGAAAATCTTTGATGTAACGTTCGATCCGATGCATCCAAATGCGTATCCCACACATAACAGCCAGTTATCCTTTGTACAGTACAGCTAACCAAGTTGACTTGACTGTTCTATACTGAAGAGAATAACTTTGGTGCTCAACCTTACAGAACCGTGATAAACTTGTGAAAAACCGAATGATTTAGAAGACATCGCTTTGCAGCCTCAAAGTGCCAAGTGATTTAATGCCTGATAATGAAATTATGGGGGTTGCTGACCACCGGTTCGTATACTTGAGGAGCTGCACCGGCGGGGTTGTAGGGAATGAAATAGAAGCGCGTATCTCTAAGGCTAAGGCGGTATTCGCTAATCTAAGACACCTCTGGCGACAGAGAGGTATCTCTCTGAGCTTAAGGTCGCGTATATAAGGTGACAGTGAGGGCCGTATTACTTTACGGCAGCGAAACATGGCCGCTCAGGGTAGAAGACGTGAACCGTCTCCAGGTATTTGACCACCGATGTCTACGTTCGATCGTTTGCATCAAGTGACACCAACGAGTAAACAGTGACGATGTTAAGAAGTGACTACCAAGAGAGGTCTTTTGTTCAGTCTTTACATTTGCACAGACTTAGATGGTTAGGTCATGTACTAAGGATGCCAGCTAGTCGTCTGCCACACCGAGCACTCTTGCCGACGTTGCGGCCGACTGACGTGTCACGAAAAACTGTAAGTTTAAGTGGTCGTTTATTGTCGCACTGAACATAATCTTTCTTGTCAGAATTCGTGTGGATGAAACTGGAAATTCTCACACTTGTTTGAACAACTTGATATGATGTATTGTTTACAAAAATGACGTCCAAACACGCCTGCAGGTGCTAATCCTCAGCACCTGTATGTGGCTGTGTGGGTTTCAGCAACTTACCAACACCCAACCCATGTTCATTGAGCATGGTGCGGGTCCGATTGAACCGTTGCATTTATTGCTTTGCGCTCCTACGGATGGATTTTCTGCCCTGGTATGGTGTTTCTCATATGTTCAGTTTGCGTGCCTTTTTAACGACCGACATTTTGGTGCAGGCTGAGAATGACTGCCGTTAATTTCTTACCGAAATTTGTGCTCATGGAATTCGTTGATTAGCCTTAGCCTGTTATGTGATGTAGATATGAATACCAGGTTGCCACTTTCTAACATACTAAGAAGGCTGACTCAGTCGTGACATATCAGCTTGCATCATCCTGCCAGTTCTGTTCCGTTGGCCACTAATAGTTAACCTGTTGGCTTGACTCGCCTGTTACAGTCGAATTTCCATTTTTACTCTTGTTCACGTAAACATGACTTTCACTCCTGTCGGCGCTTGAACTTCGAACATGTCGTTGGTGCCCGCTTTACAAAATAGTTGCAACATTGCTTTTTGGAATATAGTACTGTGTGTACTCTGAGTAGGTGGGCTGTCCTGAAAACTGCCATATTGCACACCAACTCGAACTTCGGGGAGCTCAGGGTTTTGAACCGTTGATTGTATATTCAGCAGTCAGTGCACGTGCTACTGATCTATTTCGAACCTAGTCTTTTTAAAAGTGATTGTTAGCCAAAGATTGATAAGTCGGCATCGTTCCGGTATAGAACACGTTACGTCCAGATATTTTCGATACCAGTAGTTGACTTCGATTGTGTTTCTTCCACTTGTTTTTATGGGTTCATTGTGCAAGTGCCTACGCTGCGTTGTCTGCTCCTACCACGCACTTCACTAAATTACTCAGTCCAAGTAAATCCAATGCCAAGGTTTTAGTGATGTTCAGGCTGGCGTCTTAGGCTGACTCGTGTTGTATCGGCTAGGTTGTAATTTGATGGCATCTAGTTCATGTGTATCCTGGTGGTAACAAACACACTGTATGAGCTACAAAGTTCTTTTTCCTTGGTTCTCTATTTGTACACTTTCACGTTTTAGCTAGTACAAGCATTTACCCGCGGTGAAGCTGTTGTTGAGGCACACGAAGGTGGACAGTATTCTATTTTTGGCGGTAACATCACTGGCACGTTCACCATTCTGGTAGGTACTTGTAGCTATTTCTATGTTCACTCAGTCTCACCCGGCTTTCTGTTTTAATCGGTGCTTTCTCGTATAATTTGAATGCTCACTCGTTGAGAGAAGTCCATGTTACTATTTATACCTTGTGTATTTCATCATTTGTGGCAAACGACCTGTCTTCAGTTAAAGTTGTCAGATTGGCCTCAGCCGGCTGGTTGTTTGCAGTCAGTAGTTTTGTGATATGATGACTCCGAGTAATGCTGTCGATTGGAGTAGGTTGGGTTTTAATCAACTCATTGACGCTGTATGCTCACTGATATGGAATCGGTATTGCATAAACCCTATTCATCTAAGCCCTACGGTTCTTGACTGCCCGACCACCATGCCTGAAATATCAGATGCTGTCCGTATGTTATCCGTCCCTGACAGTTACGTTTGTCGTGCGATTGCCTCTCTTTGGTGAAATTATCAGTTGAACAGTGACAGCTCATTGATTGTGACAATATGTGCGTCATTGTATCTTAGTCACTAATCCGGGGGCCATTTATTTCAGGCGCGTTCTTTGTAAACCACTTTACCGTTTAGCTCACGGAGTCTTGTTTACACAGCTGACGACAAAGTAGCGAACAAGACTTGTTTTCTGTTTGATCATCAGGCTAATTACAACACAATAAATATGAAAACAGTAACTGGGGTGAGTCAGAAAAACGGTCAATAGAGGTTATGGACGGCGTGTTTGTTATCAGTTACGCAATCACTGTTCCAAATCGTGGGCTTGATTGATTGTGGGCCAGGGGAGATTAAGTGTCCGCACGAACTTCTGTGCGCAGAGGTCAGGGTTGCGTAATCGGATATTAATGGCCTCATATCCTTAATAACTACTTCTGATTGCAAACGATGATACCGGTATAGACCCCTATTTTGTTGTAATTTTTCGTCTGCTGTTTACTTTGTGTTATATTTATGCGTGCTATATGCGTTCGCCTTGTACTGGTTTGTGAATAAGTGACTGTAAAAAACAAGCTCACCTTTCTCAGTTGTATGCATTTATGAATGGCATTAGAGGTGGTTCATGTCCGTCGTATCAAGGAACTGTAATCGTGGTACAGGGGGCGTTTTCCCTTCTCCAAATGAAATTGTTAGTAGAGATTTTACTAGCACTGCGTGCCCTCAAATTGCGCAGCACTAATGTTCAACCGGTTATCGAGTTCATTTGAAATATGTATTTTGCTCGTTATTTTGTTCCATAATTATTTGGAGTCATGTTCACGTCCCTCTTTTCGTTTGATGAACTGCACCTAGCTGTTGAAGCTATCGCGCCTGTTTTGTTCATACTCATGTAGTTGTCATTTATACCACCCTGAACAACTACAATAATTCACAATTGAATGCTCATCAAAGTTGGTTCAAACATCGGGTACATGAAAGCCGTCAGCAGCGTTGTTCTGGTCCATCTGATTGAAAGCGTGCATCGAGTGCACATCGAACAGATTTTTAGCCTAATCAGAAGATGCGCAACTTCGGGCACAAACCAAACCTGAAGTCTGCTAGAGAACTTCTTTACAAATGAAATTCGGTCGACTAATAACATTCTAAAAATAGGAATCGAGGTGCGTGTGACATTTTACCAGTTTTCATTGTTTTGAGGAATTAGAAGTAACAAAGTGGTTGTGTCCAAAAAGTATCCTGTCAGTGAAGTTGATCATGATTGTGTGAATAACATAAAGTAGTGTAACTGGGAGATTTAACTGGCTGAAACACGTATCTTGTATTAGTAATGAATAGTATGGAAAATTTGCTAATTACGAGGCAATCCATTTATGAAAGGTCTGAGCTTCGGCTGGATTCGAACCAACGATAGGAGCCGCATGACATGACGCGACATGTGTTCTACTAGCTAGAAGCCCGAATATGTCACTTTAGCATTTCATTACCCAACCACTTCACTGTGTATTCGGTGCCCGCCGAATCTTCCAGAGAATGAACAGCCGTGATATGGTTATCTTGAACAACCAGCATTAGCATCCACCGAGGTATCTATCGAGCACCGTAACTATATTTGGCAAACTTTCTAGCTACAAATCGGTCCGTTTATATTTGTGCAGAATACAGATGAACTTACAATCAGTTTGGAAGAACGTGTTCTTCGGCTTAATCTTGTTTTTATTATTTTCTAACCCGTTTTCAGTAACTTTTGTTTGAGATATTCCACGTCGCTGTTGATCTGAGCGGTGGCCCGAACCATAGTGCTTTCTAATCATGCTAAAGGCTGTTGTGATGATGATGTGAAAACAAAACGAGAGTATCACCGTTCGAGTTAATAGGTATTTTGTTCGCTTACTTGTTGATGAGAAATGATGCTCCTTAAAACGTCAATGTGAATGAGCAGAACGAGATAAATTTGATGGATCAGAAATACATTTTCAGAAAGTTGGACAGGAGAATACTAAATGCCATTACTGTCAGCCTGTTCAGCAACTCACTTAAAACCATCTGAATGAGGTTTTCGTACAGTCGAAGCTGTTGGAATCAGGCTGCCTTACCCGCCATCACATCGTTCCAGTCGTTTCGTTTGAGCATTACTTTCTAATAGATTGACGAATGCATTTCAGTCAATGATCTAACATGATGTAATGAACGATCATTGGTTCGTGCTTTTTAGTTAGTCCGATGGTTGTTTCGATTTTCTCACTATCTGATTATTTCGTTTCGTGGTTTAGTTATGAATAACTTGTGATGATCTACTTATTACCCTGTTCCACAGATCCCAGGTAAGACTATCGGAATGCAGTGGCGCAAGCGTGATTGGCCCGAGGGCCACCAGAGCATGCTTGTGTTGCAGCTGAGTCCATTTGAAGGAGGTTGCAAGCTTAATCTTCTTCAAACCGGGGTGCCGGCCTACGACTTGGAAAATACTACTAACGGGTGGCGGACAAACTTCTTCGCTGCGATCAAACAGACTTACGGCTACACTAGCCGGATGTTCTAGCATTTTCAGGCGTTTCATCATGATGTTTCCTACTCATCTCATTTCACCGCTTCGCATTCAAGAGAGCTAACGGGCAGAAAGCTTTTTGTGACGACCTGTTACCAGTTTGTATGGTTTTATTCCTCTTTCCGTCCGGATGGATAATATCGATGACCATTCCCGTCTAACCGGGCGTTGAATTGACCAACTCAATAAAAACACGTCATCTGGTACCTCTTTTTCAGCCCGATGCCTCAGCTGTCCATTTCATAAGCTAACCCTCGTTTTCAATCACACACAACATCGTCCTCATCGACGTCGGCAAGTCAGTGGTTTACATTAACGTTTAGCTGTTATCCAACTGTTTGAAAAGAAGCAAATGGACGCTCCTATTTTTAGTGGTAAAATAAATGGGAATGAATGCGCAAAAGTTCTACATCTAGGTGTAAGTCAAGGTGCGTGCATGTTGTAGGGAACTAACAGACTTGCAAGCGAAAGTAAGGTGACATCTCCTAGCTGACTTTTTTGTGGTTTTTACTATCTCCTGTCATTACATACATAGGTAACTCATCCGAAGAACTACTGCATTCATCCTCCAGAGTCTGGTTAATCCTCAGCTCTGTTAACGTTTCCAGCCGTATGAGTAAATCACACTGTGGTAGCCTAAAGGTGTTTTCCATACTGTTGCGGATTGCTCCCTCGTTTACTTCAAACGTTCTGTGTGGTTGCACCCCTGGCTGTTGAACTCCATTCTTTCCTCATTTGAAGTCGGTAGTTTTGTGATCGCCGTTCTGCGTAGTGCTGATGTGACCCTTCAAAGTTAAAACGACCGTCCGCCACTGCGCTGGTGACTACTGTGATCGTCTGCTTGCAAGTCTGTCCAGGTTTAGATTATCTGACGGCACTCAGCTTACGTGGGCCAAGCCTTTGTTTAGCACCAAACGCCTCATTTTGGAGCTGAGCTGAAAAAAGCCAGCTATTATCGAGAAATTGCGACTTATTTTCATGTCATCGACTATTGTGCTGTTCGTAGATGCATTTTGTTCGGTAGGGAACACTTGTTTGAATGGTGCCAAGCATTCGCAACGTTCATTAACGACTTTCCTAACTAACTTTTACATAAAGAAGTCACAAACACTTGTATAGTGTGCCTTATAAGCAGATTTCGCCGCATCTCAGCAGGTCTGCGGGTTTTTATAGCATATTTCAATGGAGATTTGAATCACAACGACAAAATCGATGATCACAAAGATTAATTACCGGGGCAATCTGGTACTGATGGACAAACTTTTCTGTACGCTGTGAGGTGGTGTCCAATAGCGTTCAATGAAAGTGTTTTCTTAAAATGGGATAGCACAACGGATTCGTCTTGCGTTTGTTGTCGGGTACCTCACGTAGGACAACTATTTTATGAAACACTTGTTTATATAACATAATGAAATCTGACATTTCACTTAGATCATTGCTACTCGCCCGAGGGTCATGCCCTTGTTGGTGTTTAAGAGCTCTCGTCGTTAACTTTTTACGAGGACGATTTTACACTCTTGCTTTTTTCCTTAAAACCACCCAGTATCAGTCTTAACTCCCATGAACTAGTTTTACTGAAACTAACTGTTTGATTTTGTCCAAATCTTCGACTGAATCCGCTAATTATGCGCGTGTCCCGCGTAGGTTTTTGGATTTTATTTTCTGGTTGACACGTTTAAGTGTCGTAACTGCAATTCCATATGGACTGCTCTGCATTTAATATTCGCTTTTTTGCTATACTCATGATGTCTGAATGGGAGCGGAGCTCGTCTGCTATTCGAAACGATCTGGTATAGTAATTCTGCACCTGCGGTTGTGGCGTTAGTTGCCTCGGCCTTTTTACGGAGTGCAGGAGTTACAAGCAGTATTCGACCGACGGGACTCTTTCCGAAGTGTGTTTCCGCTTAACGAAACCCGACTAAATTCTCCGCAAAGCTAAATGGTCGCGATCTTTTTTAAAACAAGAATAAGTTTGTAATTAAGGTTGGAACCAATAGTGTAAAAGTCGACTGAGAGCACCTGAACTCGTCTAAAACATGGATGAGTTTAGCCACAAGTCGTCAACAACAGTTTTTGTGAGGAAAACTAACAAACCTAAGAAAGACGCTGATGTGAAGCGGGGTGACTGTGTACGTAGCATTCGTTCACCGACACGCTTTCCAAAGAACCTCACTTAAATGTTTATTTCCAGTCAAACATACGGTTTCCGAAAGTTGGCTGTATATTCTCTATTTCACCCGGCTGACTAAGAATTATTCAGTCCATAAGATTGTTGGGCTTCGACGCTGTCACAGGCTGTGATCATCTAAATCGTTTTGATCCGTCATCGGTAGGTTCAACTTCAACTGTTTCAGATCCCACCTAGCTTTGTTTGTCTTCTGTTAAGTTGTTGCTGTGCATCGCAGTTGCTGAGAGCACATGTAACACTGTCATCTTGCATACTTGGCGTTCAGACGTCGTCATTCTATTCTCTGGTTGTTTCGTTGAGCGAATCAGTTGGCACAATTCACCTGGTCAGGGGTCTTGGCTGGATATTCTACTCGATTTGACGAGGTATCCGCAGACTGAGTTGTTTTTGCTATCTGCGGCAGTGATTGTCCGTCGTCTATAGTTAATATACGGGGTTAGTAATAACGTCATAAGCCCAGGGAGTTCATCAAAGGCTAAAGCATGGTGAAAGAACTCGTAAGTGTTTTATCAGTCGAAACACAACATGTGGACGGTATTTAACTGGGGATTGACTGGTCCCCAATACAGTGTGAATGTACAATTATTTTGGGACTAGGGGGGCAGTTATTGTCGTGCCGCTTCGTCTCTTTCAGCAACCGCATACCTGGATGCGCGATCAACTGGTCAACTACTCACGTTGCACAGCCTGCGATGGTTAGGTCACGTACTCCGTATGCCAGCTGAGCGTTTACCGTACCGGGCATTATATACTGAGACCACCAACAGTTGGGTGAAACCACGTGGTGGTCACGAAATATGAAGACCCTGACTGCTCCACTGAGCAAAGTGGGTAGGTGTCGCCTGCCTGGATGGGGTCCTCGTGATCACTCAAATCGCTGGTTAGGAACGCTATCCGAGATGGCGGTGTGCCGCAGTCAATGGCGTCCTAGTCCTAGTTCTTCCGCTTAGTCTTCTATTGGTTTTTAACCTTAGAAGACGTTTTCGTCCAGAATGTTCTACGTCACTGATGAAGTGAGCGGCGGCTCGAGCCACAGTATCTTCCAATCACACTTCAAGGCTGTTGTGACGATGGTTGTGATGAGTTATAGTAGAGGGCGTGGTTTCATCTGGAACTATCCATTCCGTTGAAGCACGTTTGAGGGGCCGTGTTTCCAGCTGCTGTCGTTTCATCCGTTTATTGGACAAGGTTTCCACCAATCACGACCGTCGGCAATTGAAATAGTAGCCCGGCCGGCGATGAGAAAAGTCCAACGGACAAGCATACCGTGAAAATTAATTCACGTGACCTTTCCAGATTGTAATCCCTGTCTAGCCCAAACTTCACCGGTATCATGGGAATTGGGTGTTATTGGTGTGCAGTGGCCTATGGGCGAAATGACTGTTGGATCTCAAAAAAGGTATTGGTGTTTTGCAGGCACCAAGCGAAAAGTCTTGGCTAATAACGAAGCAGTCTGAGAGTGAGTGTTAGTGGGAATCTCAAGCGTAGTTTGGTCACAGATCAGGAAGCTTGGTTAACCGCAAGAGCAAACGAAATGAAGGCTGCTTACCATCAGGACACGTTAGCAAAATGTCGCAGGTTCCAGGAGGTCGTCCATCGACACTTGTAAGAACCGCAAGGGAATTAGACTAACTCCTGGCCTGACTAGAAATTTCACCACTATTACACATCGTCGGCTCACTGTAGCCAAGGAAGTAAACAGGCTTCCACAACGGGCGCGGATGTGTGTATCAGAATTTTATTTCGCAAATTCCTAGAACAATGTCAGGTGTACCACTGGTCAATGATAACGGTGTTTTTCGACCACAAGTGCGTGCTTAGCTGGGCAGATCGATCTGCACTTTCTGAGTCGCTCGAATTGGGGTTTATGCTGACGAAGTACGTTGACGCTTTTGCGTACTGCGATCCAACACAAATTATGATATACGGGGAACTGCCACACGAAAATGGATTTCTGTCAACGTTCTCATTCTTTTCCGGTGTTCTCACAGTCGTTGATATCCTTCAGAGCGGAAACTGGGATATGCTCACGATAAGGTACTGCTTGTCAGTTCTCGTGGGACAACTTCTGTTAAGTGAAGTCTCGTTTTGGCCCATAGCTTGAAGGGTGATCTGAAGTATAGAAATAGCGATGTTTGCTCTTGGATTTCGACTATAACATCAACCTTACACTAAAAGAGTGATTGTGCAGGTTGCTCACTTAGGAAGCTGTTTATCAGTTGACGGGAGTGTGACAAATTAACTGGAGCTTGTAGTTCGGTTTGGAACCTCTTGTCATCAAGTGTCCCATTAGACGTAGGTGTTGGGTTTATGAGGCCACTCAAAGCAGTCGGGTGTAGCGGACAAGCTCGTTTTCCATTATTCATCATCAGGCCAAATACATAACATTTACATGAAGCATTGTTGCTATGTCTAAACGAGAAAAACAAGTAGCTAATTCAATTGAGATCAAACACGTCATCGGTGCATATGAAGACAACGTTTTGATATAGTTAAGTCACATTGATGACGTGACTGAAACCGTGACAGTTTTAATCGGCCATGGTGTGGGGTAGGCCACGGCAACCGAGAAAAACTGAACAAAGCGCTTCTGTGCGCACAAGAGTGGTTTATTCAACTGGATTCCGATCGCCTCAGCTGTGGCCAAAATTCGGCATCTCAGCTTTTGACTGACGCCTTTGACTCGGTAAATCGGACGGAAAGAAGAGGCCGGGTTGATGGTATGGTGCGAATCGACAAGATGTGCACAATTGCGCTGGTAATTGTCTTGGTGACTCCGCTATTGATCCAGGCTGGATGATGCTCACGAATACGTTCAGATAAGCGCCTGGTCGTGCGACCCACGTAACTAGTGCCACAGATACAAGTAAACAAATGTACACACAAACGACTTGCTAAGAGTGTATTTGATCAAAAGTGCTGAATGCCATCATCTCCAGTATGTTTTTGAAACCCCCCTCAATATGGCTCAGATGAACTTAGTACGGCTGTAGATTCAACATCGTGCCACTGACCAATCTTCTGATTTCTTCCACCTCGAGCACGAGAAACAAATAACGCATATCTCGGGAATGGCTTGCGTATCATTCCCAAAACGTGCGCCAAACGGCGATTTTGACGGACACGTAGTTATGAATTACTGGTTATCGAGTCCATCTGGCTGTACTTCCGTACCATTAACGCGGGATGCTTTACAAGCAAGCAAGGCGTGGCTGTACAATTGCATGAGACGTAAACGAAATTACTTGCGATCACAGGCTTCTGAGAACCCGATTTTCGGTAAATATTCCAGATGACCGGAAGACAACGTTAACCACCAGGCATGGCTAAAGATCCTTGAATGCTTGTTTTGGTGGCCTGATATTATCCAGCGGGTAACATTATAGCAAATACCTTGTGGTGTAACAACCGAATAATTGGATTTTCGAGAGCACCTAACATGGTATTGTTACCCAAATTTTCATTTGCGAGGTATGCATATGTGCGCACATTGCCGAAGAAAAGGGGAATCCGGTTCAACTGGTATTCAGGCCTTTACGGCCCACAATTCCTTTCATTTCCAA
>LOND01000532.1:127070-148334 GCA_014220965.1 Paragonimus kellicotti | reverse complement strand
CGGGTACTCCAGATGGACGGCTGTAGGTCTGTAGAGATAGACCTTCGCTCCAGCTAGCAAAGGAGCACCATGGGCTTTCTTGTCATAGTATTCCTTTTGACGTCGTCGAGCTGCATTTAAATGCCGGCGAGCCAATTCGTGACTTTTGACCATGGAGTCCCGCAGGGATATGACGTATTCCGTGGTCAGAAGAGGCAGTCTACCGAGATAAGGGGTTTGTAGATCCGATGGAAGTCTGAGCTCTCTACCAGTCCACATGAAGGCCGGTGTTTGGTTGGTGGAAGAATGAACAGTGCTCCGATACGCCATCACGCACTGTGGGAGCGCATCATCCCATTGTTGAACATCCTCTACAAATGCTTTCATCAGGCCCTTCAGCGTGCGGTTGGTGCGCTCGACCAGCCCGTTTCCTTCCGGGTGATAGGATGTTGTTCGTGTTTTATCTATCTTCATCAGCCTGCACAGTTCATGCATGGTAGCGCTCTCAAAATTGGAACCTTTATCCGAATGTAGCTGTCCCGGAGCACCCCAACTGCAGATCCAATTGCTGAAGATTGCCTTTGCAACTGAAGGGGCATCAATCGTCGACAACGGTACAACTTCGGCCCATTTTGTAAAGTGATCTACCATAACAAGGATGTACCTTTTTCCCTGGCGCGTCTCAGGTAGCGGTCCCATTAGGTCGACACCAACGATCTCATTTGGGTATCCGGTCTGTACTGGTTGTAACGGTGCTCTGTAGTGCGGAGTTGGGTTTTTAAACGTAGCACACAATGAACAACTGCGACAAAAATTGGCGACATCTCTCCGCTGATGAGACCACCAAAACCTCGCCCGTGCTGCTTCGTCCAATTTATTTTGTCCCGCGTGACCCAGTTCTTATCTCTAACACCTTGGCCACTTTGTTCAAGGAACGACAATCCGTCTAGTATATGTGGGCCCATACTGCATGTACAACAGTCCACCACCACCTCCCAAGCGGCTCTCAAACATCGAATTTCCCAACTGCAGCCTTCCAGCTCTTCGCCCGTCGGTCGGCTTCCATTCGCTGACACTCTCTCATAAATCAAAGTAAGCTCGGGATCATCCTTCTGCAATTCACCCCACCCTTCTGTTCTGTTATGCAGACTGATCAGTGCCACGTGTTGTGTGGTGCAAGAAGGACAATCCCCATGATCGCGGGCTGGCCTTCGGGAGAGGGCATCTGCATTCCTGGCCGATGGTAGCACTCAAAAACATACTCCTGCAAATACTCCTGCCACCGGGCAATCTGTCCTTCCGGGTCGCGAAAATTCCTTAACCACGTTAACGACTGATGGTCAGTTCGTACCACGAACTTCTTACCGAGCAAGTAGTGACGATATTGTTTTAAAAAGAACACTAATGCTAGCATCTCTTTCCTTGTGGTGCAATAGTTTTTCTCCCGTTTACTTAAGGATCTACTTCCATAGGCGATAACGTGTTCTTCTCCTGTTTCCGCTTTTTGGGACAACACTGCTCCGAGACCGTGATCACTCGCATCAGTGTCCAATATGAACTCGCCAGCCTCCTTGGTGAAATCAGGGAATGCTAGTATTGGAGACTCACATAATGCCTTACGCAACTGGTCAAAACTCCGCTGTTGCGACTCCGTCCACACAAACTCGCAGTCTTTTACCAGTAGGGCGTTCAGGGGTTCTGCTATTGTTGAAAAATTGCGGACGAATCGCCGGTAGTATGAGGCTAGACCCAGGAAACTCCTCACCTCACTGACAGTCAGTGGGATCGGCCACTGTTCCACCTGGATCGTCTTGGCGCGATCCGTCTGAATGCCATCCTTGGATATGACATGTCCCAAAAAAGTAACTTCCTTTTGCATTAGTCTGCATTTAACTGGGTTTAGTTTAAGACCAACCTGGCGGAGACGGTCCAGGATTATCCGTAGGTTCACGAGGTGTTCGTGGGATGATGGACTGCTATAATCTAGAACACACGTTAACTGCGAGCTCTGACACGTAGTCAGCCCAGAGTAGAATGAGAACACGTGACGGTAATAGCGCGTAGCTTTATCGAACACGAGAGAATGAATCATATCAACGATTAGGCATAGATAAGACAAGCAGTCACCCAATCGATTGTGTGGGTAACACGATTGGATCGTTCGGGGCCAGGGTGAGAGAGAGCGGGACACACACGCGTGCACGGGTAGACAGGTGACGTGCGGACAACGGCAGGCGCGGCTGCCACATGGACCGTGAGCGATGACGTCGTCCGAATATACTAAACACTTCTGAGGCACCAGATCACGAAGTACTGATTGCATTAGGCGTTGAAATGTTGCCGGGGCGTTCACTAATCCGAATGGCATTGTCTGAAATTCGTATAGTCCCGAAGGTAAAGTGAATGCTGTTTTGTTTCTGTCTACTTCGTCTACTTCGACTTGCCAGTAGCCGGACGCAAGGTCGAGTGTACTGAACCAGCACGACCCGCTAAGCGCCTCTAGTACGTCGTCTGTGCGTGGAAGAGGGAACGAGTCTCGCTTTGTGACGCTGTTCAGAAGTCGGTAGTCAACACAAAGACGTAACTTCCCGTCCTTCTTCAATACCAGAACCTACTGGGGCGGACCAAGGTGAATTATGAGGCTGGATAATGTTATTTTTAAGCATCTGTTCAATTATCTCTTGCAGTTCTGGTTGGTAGTGCGCCGGTATTCGTCTCAGGGGTGTTCATATTGGCATACAATTTCCTTATATCGATCGTGATGTGTTTCAAGCATCCTCTGCATTGTCGGCGTTCCAGCAGAACATCCACGTACTCTCTAATCAGGTGAGTCAAACCTTCATGCGAATTATTCATACTTTCGCTCCCCAAGTTGTACATCGTAAACTTGCGTCAGTTCCGATGTTTGTACAGCAATATTGTTTGGATTGGAAGTCATGGTGAAAATTTTTTCTGTGTGTGGTCAACGTCTTTACTTCAGATCATCGTTTTGCAAACTCAACTTGTCGCCTTGGACCAATAAAAACAGTTTCTTTTGGGCTAAATCTATGCGCAGTTGTTTTTTCCAACACATCCACTCCTGGAATCACGTCCCATAGCAATCTATCGACAACCATCGTTTCATGGCTGAGATGCGTTCCGGCTATGCTCATTTCAACCCCCATTATTCACCGAACCGGGAGGGGTGTCCTGTTGACTGTCAACAACTTGTTATGCGAATAGCGCCAATTTGCGCCCCGTCAGAGCCGCTCATTCCTACTTTTGACCCTACTCAGCGGTTAGCAGGACGCTCCCTATCAATGAGTCATAAAGATCAGCGCCGTCCATATCCATGCGTGATCGGGCTAGGGTAACTCGCGGTTCCTGTGATAGGCCAATTCCGTAACCTATGACTGCACCTTTGCTCTCTAGAACTCATCAGATGTCAGTCCGATTGAATGTGGCACGCTGACTTTACCTGACGTTTCTTTCTAGGGCCGCAAGTTCGTTGGCAAATGCGAGCCAATCTTGTGGCGAATAGTAACAGCCTCTCCTAGCGTCGCAATTCGCCGAGACTTCGTGTCCGGGTCACGCGAGCGAGCGCTGGACAGTTCCTCCTTGCTGAGGCCGAACAGCTTGCATTACTTCAAAGTTGGAGGCCAAAATTCCTCTGGACGGCTGTTCATAGCAGACTGTTCAACTTGTGAGTCCCGATTTTCTCACCTGCCCCAAGTTCCGTGGGCGGATTCCCTCAGATTAATCCGCTGCGCAACCTCCGGCTGGGTCGCTCCTTCCACTAACCGTTCCAAAACCCGTTCGGCCCGTTTGTCAACGGTTTCTGTTGGGAACCCTTGGCGGGCTAGGCGCTTCAACTGCCGTGCGAACAGTCTGGAATATCCTCGCCGTGCCGTTGACGGCGTTTGTGAAACTCTCGTCTATAGTCCAGGGTGGAGGGCCCCCGGTGTAAGTGTGCTTCTGAGACGTTGGTAGGTTCGCTCGTTAACTTCATTCTTTACGATCTCATCTTTTAACGCCACAGTGAGCGCCTCTCCTGCCAGTAAGTTTAGCAGTGCGTTTGGCTGATGGGCGGGTGCAAATGTATTCACATACCGTCAAGCCTGCAACTCCCAGCCTGAGAAGTCTCCGCCCAGGTGGAACTTCTCAGGTGCAGTGACGGTCTCGGTAGTCTCCACAGCGATGGCTCCTCGGCGAACAACCGATGTTAACAGGACTGTGAAGAGGTCTAATATTTTCTGTAAAATCCCCACGGTAGAGCCAGACGACAATTCTTCACTCGGAGGGTGTTTTGGCTGCCTTGCAGGGTCGCCAGATGCAACCGGCGAACGAGAAGACGGAAGGCCGAGTTTAGGTAGAAACGTTTATGTAACACGTGACACTTGTTAGTCTCTTTCACTGGAGTCTTCCAGTGTTTGATCAATTGGCACGATGTTGCCAGTATGCTGTCGCGCTTATTTCGATTTCCTGCTATGTACCGAATTTCGAAATCGATATGCCATAAGGTCGTCTTCAATTAACGGTTAGTTAAGACGAACACATATGAGTTCAGGATCCAGGTTTCGGTGATTTTAATTGTTGCACCGGATAGCAAGCTCAATCAGCGTTCTTTTTCGGAAAAATATTTTTCCTAACTACGAGAACTGAGAAAACCAACGTCTATGAATAGCATTCAGGAACAGAGAATGTGGGCATCATCGGCCACTGTTCTGCTGGATACAGCAAAACATCTGCAGAACTTGACCAGAGTAACATTTTCTTGTGATGCTCACCTAAGAAACACATCCGCTACATTTGATTCTGCCGGCATTTGCCTCCATTAGTGAGTAGAAGTGAAGTTGTACATGAGCCTTGTACAATCAGCAACGACAGCTGTGAATTACGATGAGGTGTTCTCCCTGTGTTGACACACTAATGTAGAAGTTTTCCACGATGCAACAACAGTTCTTGTAGTTTTCAACTCAGAAATCAGGAAATACATCACCTTGTGGGATATAACGGCCGCTGTGAGCTCAAGTCTTGGTATTGAAATGACCATTTTAGGATCGTCCCAGATTTATTCATCAGAAAGCCGCGATGTAAACCACTACCAGTGACAACCGCCTTCAAGTAACCCACTGCTCCATAACCGATTTCTGACGCGTCACAATACACATGGGATTCGACAAAGTTTGCTGAAGAAAGTCGACGAACAATGCTTCTCGGCAGTACCACGCTATCTACATATCTAACGTTCTTCGGCCAACAGTCCCTACTCATCCGATCATGCTTCTTCATATCAGAGTCCAAACCTAACCCCTGGTAACAAAGTTATGGGGGCAACCTACAAACCGGGAACGACTTTGGCCCACTCTTTCTGAGGGATTGTTTAACGAATCCACACAAATTACTTTTCTTTCCTTCCGTGTAACCGGTGTAGGGGAGATTGATTTGAAATCAGAGACAGTCGGCTGACATACGTTACCTCACGCCAAGAGCTCGCTGGTATCTACTGCAATGGAGACCCAGATTCCAAGAGTCAGTCAATCTTTTCTCACTAGGTAAATGTCCGTATAAACAAGTGAAAGACGTGATGTCACGGTGGTCCGGTGTCCGTCGTCACCAGTACGTTTATACGCTCGTAACAAACATCTAAAATGCGTAGTTCAATTTACCGGATACAAGCTCACGACCGACCAACTGAAGAAGTACACACAAACGTTGTACCACATGAGACCTTAAATCTGTTCATTATCATCGCACCAACTCACTTTCTGGTTGCACACAAACGATTAACAACGAATGCGCGTGTGACATGCTCATCCACGTTTCTATTTGTTAAGCACGCCAAACTCTTTCGTGTACCCACGACTAACTTCGACTCTTTAAATACGATGACCACAGGCTACCGTTCACACATCCATCATCACTGTTCCTACTTGGGCACAGGTCTAGACTCAGACGATGCCCTCATCAGTCGTTAATTCACTCTTCAATTTACTGCACAGGGTCCACAGTGACCACAAAGACTACGAGTTCATAAATTGACCAACAATGAAATGAGACAAACCTATGAGGCAAAATTAACGCACAAATTATGTCACCTGACTCATCTAAACCCCATTGTCAGCCCAACTTACGAAAAGTACATACCGTCGTATGTGGCAAGGTGACCTGTGGACATAACAAAATCGGAGTCTCAGTGAGGCTCGTTGAACTATTGCAAGTAAAGCGAAAAACATCAACTGGCAGCTTACATAAGCAGATGAGGACTAGTTTGGGATACTTAATTAGACGAGGTAGAGAAGGACGTAACAAAACTGGCTTGCCAGTGTCGTCATACATTTGTATATAACCCGGTTGTTTGTAAACTGAACAATTCAGTTTAGGCATGGGGATGATTACGAGGACAACGACGATGACGGTGGTGATGATCCAACGTTATAAGGGAACACAATAGAAAAACACTGAAAGAGCGTAATACATGCCTGCCATGTAAGTGGTCATCACGTGCCGCACACCGACCAATCCACGGCGGCTCAACGCAACCAGATGTGTGTCGATGAACATGATGTAATCCACCGCTCGACCGTTTAAGTCGTACCTACCAATCTGGAATCAGATAAAAACCAGAAAACTAATAAAACACAAACACAAATAACAAAAATAAAAGCGAACAGTGTGACACATCATCTGAGTCTGGGCATAAAAAATTCCCACTCGAATGTGATTGCCTGGAATCCTATATTCAAACGTCTCTTTAAAGGACAGGTATTACGTAGCTGATGTTGGTCTATACATAGACTTGGTACACGTGAAAGGCCGTAGAGAAACAATGACGGACAACGCGCGATCAAACTGGATTAATTTAGTCGAACATGAGGGACGTAGAAAATGCAACTGTCATTGGCAAGCTACTTCAAACGGTCAGGCGTAGACAAGACAGATCAGTTCAACATGTCCTGGGAGACGTTAAGGGAAACCCGCACCACAGTTTCCATTTAATTATTACCTCTGCATGTCGGTATAGTCAAAATGAGCGGAAGGAAAAAAGACAGCGCGCGTCAGCCTTAACCTTATCTGTGATGTTCAGTTTGACAGTCGGCTTCCCTATCATCACGGGGGATCGAGCTCATAAAGCATACAAGGCCTCGTGGCAACCTATTTTGAGCTTCAGGTACATGCAATACCACTACCGCCCTCGTCGAATTCGGCACAACACTTTGAGGTGATCAGCTTTTGCTTATTATTTTATTCAATTAACAGACAGTAGCAAATCAGTACGCATAGAAGTTCGACCACAATATTCTGTGAACAACACCCAGGTTGCTCTATTGCCTTTAAAGGAAAAGGCAGTTGCCTTGTTAATTGAATGCCACAATCTCATGACCACGATTTCATAGTTAAGTTGATACTCAACTTGTAACAATCGCCGATTGCACTGTTCAGTAAAAGCGCATCCCATAGTCACGTGAACACGACAGACAGCTGCTACTGGGGTTGCGTTCACTCTCTCCTTTGTAGGCAGGCATTTCGACAATAGTGTTCAGTCAGCCAGAATGTTTCCAAACATCCACCGATTGATACCAGATGACGTCCCAGTGTTCCTAAATACGACAGTTCGATGCGTAGTCGACAAAAACCAGTCACTCAGGACGCACACGCGCTCGAAAGTTAAGCAAGATGGGTTGAACGCGTTTCATCGATCGTCTGTAAGTTGAGATGGCAAATAATCGGAATATCTGGAACGAACAAACCGAGGCGGGTTATTGCGTGGATAAACTGCATCAAAGTTACGACCTGTTCACAGTGGAACACACTGTTTAACTGCGTGATCGCAGTTGGATTAACTGATAATCTTAAAATTCAATTGCAATAAAATGTTCCAGCACACCGTCCTATTCGACTCTCGCAAGTCGTTGAATATATATATCTAACTGAGCGTTGTTTCGATGTGTTCTAGTGTCCCTTGCCGGTATGAGTGCAGACCGGTAGCTTTCTTCAAATTTCACGTTGTTCACTTTTCTTTTTCAACTGCAAACGTCTAATACAACTTTTCCCGAATGATCCCACCTTGATAGCATGTCCTTAACATCGGCACATCATAACAGCAACGTCAAACTGTAGTTTTCGGATATCCCAAAACTTCGGACATTCAGTACTTATTTATTCGTTGACTCGTAACCACAGCTTTCCAGTTAGCTTGCTGTATGCTTATAACCAGCCACTGAAATGCTGACTCACTCAGCCCATTGCAGTTGTGACTGCTCACGCTTGACCACTGGATATGCTGCTTAAGTGGGTCATTTTGCAAATCCACAACGGACTGTTCGGGTGAGGGGAGCGGAGGTTTGGACCTACAATACACGATGAACTCAGGAAAGTATACAGTTGTGCACTCACTTTGATCGAAATGGTCATCTGGATAGAAGAACGTGAGCAACACCAGTGTTGTGAACCAAGAACGCGGATGGCACAAGGATTGTTTATTCAGGAAAGCAACGCGTGGGTTATGCGTTTCAACAAGACAACAAACAAAAACACTCATCTGTGTACGGTACTCGGCCCAGACCGTCACGGCTGCCACAGACGTCAACGCTTAGTTCCTTTACGTTCCCTTACGTACCAAGAACCATTTCATGCGATGCTGCACTCCAACGTTTCTTCTTGTATTTTTCCTGCGGCTACTTCGATGTCAAAATATATGCTCTGGTTCCACTACTGAATAGCAGTGGTGTGAGTAGTATAGCATGATCGCTCCTCCTCACTACACTAGTACTGGCCATTCGTCGTGAGGGCCATTATTCCAGATAAGCGTCAAGGATAAACACATATGGACGATCAACGCACTGGATATCAGTTCGTGCATGGACCGAGGTATCACCATCATACATTGCGGGAATGTCCACGCAATTGTGGAAATCGCCCATTCGAGTTTCTATACGCGTACGCTCCTGTGTAACCTACACATTCCATCGTTTATCGGATTTTCGTTTTCGGCTGTCAGTACGCCGAGCTCCATGGAACTGGGCTGAGTCGAGTGAAACGGTGACTAGCTGAATGACCGATGTTAGGTGAAGATCACGTGATCGATCGGTACCAAGAAGTAAGCAATACTAACAACAAAAAACTGCTTCAATCGTTCTGGATGAATGGACGGTAGCCGGTGCAGGAAGTTGTGAATAAGAGTCCTACCCTCACCATATCATGTCCGCGACAACTGACCGATGCCAAGTCACCTTGTCCATTCTTTCTGTCGAAAAACGTAAAGCAGTGCTTCTGCCCATAAGAACCATTCTACGGCGATTGCCCCTGTCAGGAGTACATCGAATTCTATGGAACACGTACGATTTTGGTGACCGCTTCAAAGAAGACACATTGCAACCACTTCCCCACAAGGGTCAATTTTCGTGTTCTCTACAGGTAGCCGCTACATGTACACATGTGGAACATCAGATCCCGGATGACCAGAACTACCTTACGTCAACCAACATGACGGATGCTCGTTGATAAGAGCTCAAACCAAACTGAAGATTTGGAAGGTGCATTTGACAAACTCAGCATGTGTACGGATGAGTTAATTAAAGTGTTCTGGTAACAGACGTTACAACATGGAACAGGACATCAACTGTATAGCAGCGAAAAGTGATAAATATGTGAATAACAAATAAATACTATCGAAGCGAATCAGAAGAATGCACATGAACAAAAACTGATTGTTGTACGAGCCACAATACCAGCACAAATTGTTGGCACGCTGATAGTAGTCACGAAAGCCTCAGTCTGACAATTGGACCCGTTGAGCATCACTTCCGTAGACCAAAGCTTTCACATTCACGGTTTGCCCACTCTTACACGTTTTCGAGATTCAGCCTGCTTACAATAGCACCGAGTGTTATGTGGAATACATGACGAAGTCAGTGCAAAGGGTAAAGTGTGAGTAGCTCTATAATTGCATAATTCTGGTAATCTATTGCGAATACTTAATAATTTAGTTGGCCAGAATATATGCGCAAAGCTTTCAGATGTACGAATACGGAGTCTACTGCACACTTAACCAAACTATCGCTCCATAGAACACGATTGCGAGCGCTGCAAAGTCATATATCTGTCTCATACGTAAGATAGATACGTGAAAGCCATTAGTGTGTTTTGTAAGTAATGCTGCCGTTAAAGGACAATAATCCAAAAACGACGACTAGTTTGTTTTCCTTTGAAATAAACCGAACATTTTGTTGCAGTCTTCGCGTTCTGATATATTTTCACTCGGACCTTTCAACAAGTAAGTGTCAAACTTAAGCTTCGTTCATGTCAGAGCTCATCACTACAGCACACACTTACTCAAACCAGGAGTAAAACTCCGTTCCAAGCCTTCATGAGACGTCCATATTACCCACTGCGCTAATGACTTCACAGCAAACATGCTTAAAGTGTCATCGAAACGATTAATCACAATCGCTTTTGGGTATTGTTCAAGTTACTCGATAGCCTCAAGGAAACACAGTGATGTGATCCTAACTCCAGTCGATAACACAGTAAGATTTCGCAATTCGATGGGACGAAATATCAACCGAATTAACCAGCGTTTACGCAATAATCATTTACACGCGAAACATACCAAGTCACTTCTCCAAGGTTCTTTGGCATGAATCAATGAGGCATAATGCCCAGGTTGGATCACCGGATGATCTGCTGGAGACTGGCGTCAGCGGTGAAACACAGTAGCTCGTCGGTGTAGTGCATACACCTAACACGCCACCACACGAAGCCACACCCGAAGAGGCTGCACTGGCGGAACTGGGGTATAGGCACCACAGAAAGATGCGTGAACCAAGCGCGACGGCAACCATGCAGACACAAGTAGCTCTGTGAGCGTTGGGCACGGTGGATTGTGGCAACAGTGGAGGTGGAGAGGTTGACCGACCATCCGATAGTGCAGCCGTCGTCGTTGCCGAGAGATTGGGAATGAACATGTGTGACGGTGGTTGTAGAAAGACTAATGGTGATTGGCTGCGACGATTGTAAACCCGACGCTAGCGGAATGGTCACATGATTGACTGGGACAGTTGACAAACTGGGGGGACAGGATGCATTCGTGTTAGTTGCAGCAACAACGCTGCCAGTTCCGAGAGTGTGTGAAATTTTCGAAGTCAGTGCGATTCGGTCGACAGGCGCATGAAGGCGGGGGCTAAGCCACACCAAATGCCATCCAGCGGGATCGTTTAGACTAGAACGAATAAAGAGGACGATTCATGAGCGGGAATTTCGAGACATTGGAGCTATAGCGATAGATCACAAAGGGAACTCACAAAATGCAAACCCACGAAGTCCTTGTTGGACAACAGCCATCAGATTTTGATGGCAGGAGATCAGAGTGACGGGGTTCAGAGAAGTGGTCTTGGGTGAGAACGATTCTGATAGAGACGCCGGTAACGGTGGTTGTCCACGCAAACTTTTGGTAGGATCGGAAGGACTGGCACTTCAGTTGTGAAAAGATAAACAGAAATTTGTTGAGCGCTATCAAAGAGTTTTCACAAGAGCTACTTAATCACAGATGACTGAAATGAGGTAAGCAAGACTCGAATCCAAGATCCCTTATGTGAATCGCAATTATATAACCCTCATATGGGAATGAATGAGTAACATGATACCACAGATGAACTATTGCATACTTAGCATCATAGTCTGTGCACAAAAGAACCGGAACGGTAAGGCAAAACAGACAAAAAAATCATACGTAGTTGGAGGGTGGTAAATGACCAGTGAACATTCGTGTGTACCGTACCAGTAAGTTGTAAAATTTTTTTTCTTAATGCGGAATTATCATAACGGATGCTGCCTCATACATAACCAGTTAGCATTTTGATAAATTACACGTTAACTGTGGTAGTACCGCAACAAATGCGAAGGGAAAAGCGAAGAAATTGGAGGTAAAACATGGGAAAGGAAGTAACTAATGAATGAAGGAGAGAAGCAAGTGACAAACACTCATTCACACCGAGATCATGACTAAGATTTCGTGCTATGTGTGAAAACGTTGTCAAAAGGTGCCTATTACCTTTTGGACTAAAACTAAGGGACTGGAAATGCTCTGCTTGAGCAAGCACTGAAGGCTAAGTCTCCATACCAAAAACTATCTCGTACATTAGCCACCAAACTGACCAAGCACAAGCAAACAGAGGACGACGCAGCAGATCATAGATCAGTAAAAAAGCATGTGGAACAAAGCTAATAGGCTCACTGAACGGCAAAGTTTATCAGTGCCGAAAACACCATGGTTTTGCCATTGTTAATGCGATGTTCCCGTCGCACAGAATTAGGGTTTAGAGAAGAAGCTAGTCATCGAATACAGACATACTGTGAGCGCCATCTTAACAACTTTGTCAAATTTGGCGGCCCCCTTTGTGCACGTTATTTTAGCAAATATTTAGTTCTTCGAAGAACTGATATGCTGGTGCTTCTGCCAGCATAACTTGGAAACGCCATATGGACTTCAACTAGATTTGCGGTCCCATCAGATACTATTTCACAGATGACACAGACACTAAAGTAAGTGAAGTTCTCGACTAGAGGTAACAGGTCAATATCGGGAATGAGTGTAAGTGTAAACTCCTGTCAGTCGTGTAGCAATACTTCACATTTTGCAAGTGAAAGGATCACATCAGATCAGTAAAACAGGCGCCGATATTCTGTCGGGAGTGCTTTATGCTCCTCACAATGCATCAAGGATTAGGATAACACGACCTTCACAACATAAGTCTTCAAGTTCTGCCCCCGGAAACACTTCCACATCCTTGTGTTCAATCTATCAAAGTGAGCGCTACAGTCTGGTCCGATGCAAAATTGAACATGAAAGACTGGCAATTTGAGGTACTAAGGGTATATGAGAAGCCACTATGAGCCCTAACCTGGTCCGAGTGAATAATGTTCCATGGATATACCATCCCGTGGTAAAAGATCCCTGACTGAATGAAAAGTTTCCTAGCATCTTAGACAGGAACTGGTGTTAACATTTAGGAATGATGGTGTTTAAGCACCTGACAAAATGTGAAGATGAACACAGTTACGGTCCGAGTGAAAACCAACCTGCTTCTCACATAGGAAATATAATAACAGCGAACCCAGCAAGAATCAGAGCAGTATGACATATAAAAGTAAATTCATGGCAGTCAGCTAAAGGATTTAAAACTACCAGCGATTACCGATTGGAATGTGATGAATCAATCTCGTATAGTACTGGTCAGGTTTGGACCGTGAGCGACCTGAGTAGAGTACACAGAAGGAAAACCACTTATATAATGTTCCACGGATAAATAATGAAGATAAAAATTTGTAGGCAGACAAAATATTTCAGTACTACCCGTATGATTCTTAATTGGTGGGTGCTGTTTGTGACTATGGGCACAGGCAAGGCTTGTCGATTGCAACCGTGGAGATCAAAAATATGGGTTGATGGTGGATGCTTGTTTGCAAAAGATCATCCAACATTGTGACCACATCGGTCAGTAGATTAGGTGAGCGAATCAAACGTTTCCTGATAGAACATGGTTGATCCTCCACCGAAATTAATACCGACCAGCAGTGCACGGTTTGGTATATATTAGAAACAATCGATGTGCGCGAAAGTGTAGAACAAAACTTCACACATGTGAAGATTGATCGAATATGCCGTCAGAGGAATCGTGTGAGGTGTGTAGTATAGACAAACAGACTGTTTAAAAAAATTCTCAGAGTTTATCTCAAGACTGGCTCAGAGTTTCCAGAGCAGGATAGTCGGCTCTATGACTAAATCTAGGCCCCCATCCAAAAAAAGAGAAGGAGAGAATGCATCTGAGACAGGTGAATTGTGACATTTCAAGAACGTGATCTCAAATGAGACATCTGTTTCGGAAGGGGAGAAACGTCAGCATATCAAAGAGCATGGGATGTGAACAAATACGAAATTATCTACTCATGTGACCAGATAAACTGCTGTTGAAAGTATTGAGCTCGGCGTCCTACGTGTCGCTGCAGGTTATAGCCAGGCTCACCATTAGCTTCGCGAACCACCTCACACAAATCTGGACTCTAGCTAGCTGTTGCTCAGAAGCAACGAAAAAGCTTTTAGCAGCTTCTGAAGAAAAAAAACGGACGGGATCGGGAGATATGCTGATACCCTCCACACATGTTAGTGTCAGACTTCAGGCCACAGCATTTCCAGTGGGACACGAGATACTTTTACAACCACCCCTTCCTACTCCAGTTTAGGATTAACCAGATAACAGATAACATTCTAATTGATAATGAACACACAAGGTTGAAACATTTTCGAGAGACTTGAAGTATGCAGACGATATTGCTCTAATCATTGACGCTTTACAATGGGCACAAAACATCATTGGCAGATTGACAGCCTCGGATGGTCAATTTGATATAAACTGCGTATTTACGAAGTGCGAGGTGGTAATACAAAACCAGCAACAGTTGATAATGGCGAGTCACAGGGAGTATTTCAGAGTTTACTTGCGTTCGAAACTGTATTTGTGTCTTTCGCTACGTGCAGTGAGGCAAACATAATGAAATGGCGCATGACGACCTACTACGTCTGTGTTGCCAACGCGATCATGGTCGTTAAACAACATTCATTTCATTTATTCACAAGCGCTATGAGGCTGACCACAACAAACTGTGATTCGAACCGCTGCTCATCACAATATTGACACGGAATTAACTTAGAAAAAGAATAACCATGGTTAAATTGGATGAAAAAACTAAGCAGAATCAGATGTGTCATTAATATGGCAAACCATTCACCGCAGCACACGGACACTTAGGACAGCGAATCTAACCAGCGATTTAAGTGACCACGAGGATACAATCATCATTGTCATCACTTTCAGCTTCGAGCCGTACTCGTCGGTACTATGGCTCAGATTGCTGTTGGTCATGACTATTGTCCATGAGATAACAGAGTAACAATTGAATACAAGTGTACAGAAATGAAAAAGATGGAAAAGAACATAAATAAACAAAAACGACCAATTTTCACGAAAAGGAAGAGTCAACAAGTCTGCCGATAGAATCTCGACATTGACTGCGACAAAATAACATGTCAATGTTTCCAACCAGTGCCATGGGGATCGCGAACCTCCCAACCAGGTAGATGGCACCTACTAACCTTGCTCAGCGGAACGGTCAAGATCTTCATAGCCTGTGACCATATCATCGCCTGGCAGTCTTGTGGTTCTTTACAACCATCAGCATTGAAGAATGCGTGATGCGACGGACGTTCCGTCAGCATACCGAGTACGTGGCTCAAACAGTGAAGACTGCAGATTTTTACTAGCTCGATTAACGACTGTGAACTTGCACGTTTCACAAATACATGCCAACGGACTGTAGCGCCGCTCACAGTCAGACCGCGTGATACAGACTAACTGGCGGGGACAGCGGTGATCGAACACCGAGGGTCTATATTCACATTCTGCACGAATGGGTTAGATATCGCACACACACAAAACTGAGCACATAAAAGCACAGTAAATACTCTCTAATAAACAAATGGACAACTTTGCGATGCCATAAGTGACGGGAGTTGGAGAATATATTATATGCTTTGTTATCCTCAATGACACCTGATCAATACTATAAACTAATGAGATGATGAAGCGATCGAGTCTTCGGCGACGTGTCTGCATTAACAACGACCGGTTCCGACTCAACAGGCAACACGTACTCGCGTTACACGATGGAGTAATCAAGGTCTCAACATTTTCGTGAACAAGTCGTTGTTGACCACTACGCGGTTTTACTCAACGGTTCACGGTCTCAATATATGAGGCCCGGTGCCTAAAACGTTCAGCTGACACATGCAGCGTGTCAACCATCCATCACAGATTGTGCAATCTAACTAGCTGATAAGCCGATCACATGCCCCCAAGCGTTCCGAAATACTCGCTGGTGAACGACCCCGTTCCTTGCGCAACCACCTCAATCTAATAGGTGGGAGAAAATCATCGTCAAACGCAGCATGTCCGTTGGTATCTTTTTTGTGAATAGGCCATGTTTACGAACGGCAGAGCAAAACAGAGCGCATGTTAAGTGACAACCTCGGAAACATAAGGAACCGTCCTTATGTATGATTGTAGGAGATAGCCAGTCTGTGTGGGAACCGCTCAAAGACTCTCTACTTCAAGAGGTCCGTTTGCCAATGACTGTCCTAAGCTGTAAGACTGGCGAACAGGTAAAAAAGCCAAAGGCAGTTTGCCTGTTCGAAATGTGCTTCCTTCCTCCAATGTACGGAGTGGCAATGGATTGCGCACATGCTAACACTCCTGAGGGGAAGGCCACCCGAGGTGATTGAAACGTAGAGTATTACAACTTGCTCATAACGTTGTTATTCTCAATCCATTTATCAATAACATGTTAAACACGACGCCCAAACTGTTTGACTTCATTCGTACTAAATTTGGTACGGATAACTTACAATCGATTCCAAATCAACCTTAAGAGCCACATGTGCCTCATTTCATGAGACAACGTTGGAGGGCTAGGGATAAAACTAGTCATGTAAGCAAGTCCGATCTGGCTTACCTTTTAACTTGCATTTGTCCGGCCTACGTCATAACAAGATGTGAACTAACCTGTGTTTAACAGGAAATTTTACCGGTTCAACAGATGGAGATGAAGGATACCCTAGAATACATCAGATTCCACGGATGTCGTTGCAGGCGGAGACTAAGGTAATCAGGGTAGCGTAGGTCACATATGATATTACATCGTAACAGTCACCGACTGCGGCACACTGTCATCTCGGAAAGCGTTTTTAACCAACGATTTGAGTAATCACGAGGACCACAACTAGGCAGGCGACACTAACCCACTTTACTCAGTGGAACAGTCAGGTGGTGCACGGTATGATGAGCAATCGTATCAAAAGTAAGCGAACAACGAGTAGTGTGAGTAGTGCCCAATGCAACAGAGATGCCACAGGGTTCAAATCAGCACATACAGTCAAGGTCTTCAAAGGAACTCAGTGATGGAAGATAATTGAAACTGTACAACGGAAGTAAATAAAAATGAATAAAACCATTCGGCTGAATCGGTAGCAAACACAGCTCCTCTCATTATAGACTGAGAATAATGCTCAGCGATATTTCACTTGCTACAGTTGTGGAAAACAATTTGAATAAATGTGATATAGGAAAAGAATGATGAGGTGATCCTTGGAAGGTAAAGGTGT
Organism: Paragonimus kellicotti; assembly: GCA_014220965.1. Taxonomy (NCBI): domain Eukaryota; kingdom Metazoa; phylum Platyhelminthes; class Trematoda; order Plagiorchiida; family Troglotrematidae; genus Paragonimus; species Paragonimus kellicotti. Next base: position 131,161 of record LOND01000532.1, on the reverse strand, counting down.
GCTTCAAAGATAGATATTGGCTGGTAATGGAAACTGCAGCTTTAAGTCCTGCGGTAGACGATTAACCTATAATAGACGGTAACCAGGACGCCGATTGACATGTTTAGGTGTTGCAGCACTCGTTGCTCTTCGTCGCCCCGAACTGACGAGGAACCGTAACTTGCCACCAAGGCACCGACCCAAATCGTCGAGTATCACGAGGACTACTTTAGCTACATTGGCTGGAGACTTAGGCTGGCTGGTTCATATTTTTGATTTGAACTTCAGGAGTTTTTAACACTATGTAAACTATACAGAAAAACCAAAGTATAGGCCTCGGCGGTCGCAATGGCAGCTAATCTGAAACGAGCATAGAGGAGTCTGGGTCCTAATGTTATTAAAGTCGCTCAGCAAAATTGCGCTGAAATATTGGAGTGAGGTGAACAGCTATGTCCTATTATTCCTTTGCAACATCTCGGCACATAAGATGGCAGTATAAATTTGTTACAGCCATTCTTCTATTTCCTACAAAGCTGAGTCAAGCACAATTCAGTCCAGTGCTTTCTGACAGGATTCGCTCAGTTTAACGCAAAAAGGATGGCCATCAATTAGGTAACAAGGACTGACGAAACCATATATGCAGCTATATACGTATGTCCTGGGTATGTAGTGGCCATGTTTCTCGTGGAGTGGATGGACGGTTAGCAGAGAAGCGAAAGAAACAGTAAAAGAGAAACACGTGTACGATGGATGAATCAACGTTTAAGCGGATGGTCGACTTACTCAGTGCAAGGAATGAACTCATCCCAGGGTAACGCTAAGGAAAAAGGAGAGAGCAAACGGAAGGTAACAATGATTTTGTGCACAAAAGAAATGGGAAGCCTAGCTAAAAGACTCGACTAGTGGGAAGCATAGAGACAAGCGACAGGTTGACGAAAAATGACTGGATTTTAAACAAAACATGGTGGATAAAATCGAACAATGAAACAATAGTGCCATCCAGTCATTTTGACATTAAGTTATTAATTAACGAACGTGGTAGTTCCAGGTGAGACTCAATTGTGAAAAACCAGGGATTCGGCTGGACTGGAACCAGCAATAGAAACAGCATGCCCAAATGCAACATGCGCTCCACCAGCTGAGCTACGAAGTCACATTAGGAAATTTCACATTTGGACTCTGTTAACCACCCATCCTACTGTCTCATACAGAATCCACCAAATGATCCAGAGGATCGACTGCCCCGGCAGGATTTCTCAAACAGTTCACGCTGGAATCCACCAACGCCACTGTTGAGCATAGCAATTGTATTACTAATAAGTAGTTTGGCAGACTGTATTACTTCTGTTACGAACGAAAACTTGTTACGAGCGGACGCAACAGAACTAGTGATACAAACAGCTCTTCAGCGTCTTCCACTGGGTTTACCAGTAGGCATTTGTATCAAGTTACTGTTTTAATCAGCGGAAGCAAAGCGAGTGTCAGAGCACACAAAATAGTAAAACCGAACTACGGACTCACGTGGCGGCGGTAAATAAGCATGAAAGAGTAGACTTCCGCATTTTCCAGTAAAAAACTCGTCACACAGCGACAGTTTTCAATTAAACAACCAAACGTTTACAAACTGATGTTGAGAAACCCAAGGAATCCAATCCATAGAATTGAGCTTCATTTTTCAAAGTAACCGGATCGATACCAACAAGGTTCAGTTCGCCAGTCCGTAGATAATTCAATATTACTGCAAAGACAGTGGGCTCTCGGTCGATGAAATACTAAGTAGAACATGAACAACAGTTTCCACAACTCACTGCTCCTTCCTCATCCTTACAAGAAGGAATACGTCCGCTAAGCAATCTGGGGAAACGCAGTGATAGATAACGATAGGGAAAAGTAACTCACGTGCTAAAAAACGAGCTTTTGTCCCGAAGGAGAGTGTTCCGAGAAGTGGAAAATCTGCAAATGTTGACTAAAACATTGACCATACTTCTTTCCTCCGACATTCAAATGGATGATTTCCGCAATGGATGGGCTTCCTTTAAACTCCATCGAAACGATCGAGCTGCTACTCAAATAATACAGCGATTGAAGTCAAGTTGCGTTGCTCCGGAGCGTTGTTGAACAAAACGAAAGCAACCGGCTAGAAACAAAGTGGAGAGGAAAGTAGTTCAACTTTTAAGGGCAATGCAAAAAAACGCCAGTAACAACCAGCCCCGTACAAATGAGGTACACTGTATGGTGTAGACTAGCAACGATCGATTCTCCCAGTCCGTACGTTTAATGATTCGACGGATAGAAATAGGAGGTGGTAACTTTTGAGGATCCTGTACCTCAATGAGTAGAAACAGAACTGAGTTTGATAAAGTCGATATGTGAAAAACACGTGCAGTATCTGAACTAAGCGAGAAAATGACTATCAAAGTGAACCTTGAAACTGGGAACAGAGCTGGCAGAGACCACATACAAAATATGAATACATTTCCGTCGACTATGTGCCTCAACGCTGAGAAATTGACCCCTCAAGTTGTTTGATTTTGCCATCTAAAGCATCAATTAAAACGGATGGTCGCGCGATCGGATGATCGAGAAGGAGTACAACACTGAGCCGATGGAACGCTAGTGGAGAAACACTCAAGTCCGTGAGGCGAATTGAGTGTGGACTGGTTCTCAATCCACGGCTTCCAGTCATACGTTGTTGAACATGCCAGAGAAGCAGTTTATTCACCTGAACAATAGAACGAAAAGCTACAATCCCACTCTGAAGTACAGTCAGATGAAGCTACTATAGAGAAGTTTGGAACATGAGGTATGGGGCTGTTTGAAAATTCGTTTAAGCAACGCCAAATTGTTGGACCTTGCGTTCGTACTTACATTGACGGGCTCACTGAACGGCAAAGTTTATCAGTGCCGAAAACACCATGGTTTTGCCATTGTTAATGCGATGTTCCCGTCGCACAGAATTAGGGTTTAGAGAAGAAGCTAGTCATCGAATACAGACATACTGTGAGCGCCATCTTAACAAGTTTGTCAAATTTGCGGCCCCCCTTTGTGCACGTAATTTTAGCAAATATTTAGTTCTTCGAAGAACTGATATGCTGGTGCTTCTGCCAGCATAACTTGGAAACGCCATATGGACTTCAACTAGATTTGCGGTCCCATCAGATACTCTTTCACAGATGACACAGACACTAAAGTAAGTGAAGTTCTCGACTAGAGGTAACAGGTCAATATCGGGAATGAGTGTAAGTGTAAACTCCTGTCAGTCGTGTAGCAATACTTCACATTTTGCAAGTGAAAGGATCACATCAGATCAGTAAAACAGGCGCCGATATTCTGTCGGGAGTGCTTTATGCTCCTCACAATGCATCAAGGATTAGGATAACACGACCTTCACAACATAAGTCTTCAAGTTCTGCCCCCGGAAACACTTCCACATCCTTGTGTTCAATCTACCAAAGTGAGCGCTACAGTCTGGTCCGATGCAAAATTGAACATGAAGGACTGGCAATTTGAGGTATTAAGGGTCTATGAGAAGCCACTATGAGCCCTAGCCTGGTCCGAGTGAATAATGTTCCATGGATATACCATCCCGTGGTAAAAAATCCCTGACTGAATGAAAATTCTTCTAGCATCTAAGACAGGAACTGGTGTTAACATTTAGGAATGATGGTGTTTAAGCACCTGACAAAATGTGAAGATGAACACAGTTACGGTCCGAGTGAAAACCAACCTGCTTCTCACATAGGAAATATAATAACAGCGAACCCAGCAAGAATCAGAGCAGTATGACATATAAAAGTAAATTCATGGCAGTCAGCTAAAGGATTTAAAACTACCAGCGATTACCGAATGGAATGTGATGAATCAATCTCGTATAGTACTGGTCAGGTTTGGACCGTGAGCGACCTGAGTAGAGTACACAGAAACAAAACCACTTATATAATGTTCCACGGATAAAAATGAAAATAAAAATTTGTAGGCAGACAAAATATTTCAGTACTACCCGTATGATTCTTAATTGGTAGGTGCTGTTTGTGACTATGGGCACAGGCAAGGCTTGTCGATTGCAACCGTGGAGATCAAAAATATGGGTTGATGCTAGATTGCTCGTTTGG
>LOND01000532.1:86338-110734 GCA_014220965.1 Paragonimus kellicotti | reverse complement strand
CCTCTTGTTGAGGCCGAACGTGCACTTTGTAGAGGTCCATCCACGCAATCGCCGGAATGAACACCTTCATGCTACAGCCTGTTGTCTATTCAGTTCAGGCCACCGGAGCGTAAGCTTGTTTAGTTAAGTTGAAGAAGCTTGACTGTCGTATTCCTAGACGTCAAACAAACGTAGCGGAGTTCATACTATGAATATTCAGCAAGACGGAAACGTATGTTTGGCAGCCGTAATTGGTTATGTTAGATTCACTTGCTGCGACAGTCAGAAAGATGTTTTGAACAACCAGTCCAATGATGTATGTTTTGAACATAAACAGCGAGGCTGCTGGACTGGCGTAATGTGTGAAAGATTTCAATATTTTCGGCAAGGGCGTGGTAGCTTTGATAACATCGTACACGTCATTGATATACATGAGGAAGAGCGACCGTCCCAGACCGGTTCCGTGAATTTCCCCACTGGTGACTCACTCAAGAGTTGTGCAGGGCCCTCCCGCTTTGACTGATTGAATGCGATCTGCATGATATGCTGAGAGACAGCTGTACATTGGGTCCTGTATGCCAAAAGATATTGTTTCCATCAATAAGCTACTACGAGGTACACGACATGTATGTCTGGAAATATAACAACTATTACTTTACCTATGTCGGTGGGCGTTTGGATATGGTTTACGGATTCTAGTTGACATGCCATGGAGCACAGGTTGGTAGGAAACCGTTCTGCGATGAGTTTATAGGGTTTACTACCCTGAAAGCTCAACGATCTGCATTACGGTTATCCATCACAATACAGGTGCGCAAAGTTGATATTAATCCCTGATATTCAATCACTGGAAATGTCTTCAAGCAATCATGCCCCAGATATCCGCGTTTGCTTTGAACTTATGTACTTTCGGCAGCTAACGTTTCCATAATACCGTACCGTAATTTTCATCGTGGAAGGCCCTGTTTCCTGTTTTTGTGTGTTCCATAATTTGCTTCCTTTAATCACCCCACTGGTGTCTTGTCTGGGCATCTGTGGAGGACTGGGAATGTTTCTGCCTAGAACCGTGCCTATTCTCCACAATGATTAAACCAGAAAACCGAAATAATGGACGACGACGTTTATTGCAAGTAGACTGGGAAAGCAAGATGTAAGCGAAGCACGACAAAAGCAAAGCGCGACCAACCAGTAGCAAGCGACCGGAAATTGTTATAATTAATCTGACCTTGGACGGTCGAACAAAACGAGAAAAATGCTAGCGTGCATAAAAACAATTGCACTGATGCCAACAGTCGAAATAAACAGCAAGCTTGTTGGAATACGTGGCAAACCAAGAGTGTATCTACAGGAGTCCCCGCCAGAAAAATTCAAACTTCAAAGCATTCGACAAGAACAAAAACTGAGTTAGAGGTAGTGAAGCTACCGTGAGGTGTGTTAGGGTCAGAGGTATTCCAGAACCGCTACGTATGCCACGTTAAAGAAGGTTGGTGACGATGAAGAGGGGTCAGTCCGCTTGCAATATCCGGAATCGTCCATGCGTCCCTAAGGTGGTGCTGTCGGAGCGGGCTACCCAACCCACCAAAACTCAAGGAGAAAAAGATGGGAGGTAGGCTTTCCCCACTGCTGCAACGACAGACGGGAGTGTGCTCTCCCCCACCGTGACTGCGCGCGACCTATAATGTAGAAAGAAAATGTGTACTTGACGAGCAAAAATTATATACACGCTCACCGTTGTAACCTTTTAGTGGCTGTTGAGCTGCGCGGTATGTTGCGCAAAATGTTCTCTCTTTTGTCGTTTATGGTGTTTTGCGTTTTTCCGGGTTTCTAAACTGAGAAGGTTACTGGGAGAGGAACTACATATGCAGTGAACGACCTCCACAAAACCTGCTGGAAATTAACCTGACGTCCTGATCGCGTGTGGCGCGGGGCAGGTGGTGTGGGGTGTCCGGCGAAGACGACGGTGTAGGGACGGGGGCTGCTGCAGATGACTGCGGGGAAGCTCGGGCCATGTCGTCGTCTACATAGGCGACTTTGAAGGCGATCGATGGAAACGGTGTCATGGCGACCATGACGGTCGATCGTGAAATGCTTTGATGTTCGTCGAAGCACTTTGAAGGGAGCCCGAGTAAGGTGGTTGAAGCGGCTTGCGTACGTCGTCGCACCGAACGAGTACATGTGAACAGGTGGCCAAATCCTTGTGCATTTGCACTGGCCTATTTTGTTCACGGGGAGGTGTGGGTTGTATTTGCCGCATATATCGGGATAATGTAGAAGCAAAGGTCGAAGGAAGAGAAGACGTTAATGGAGGGGCGAAACAAGTTCACCAGGCAGACGCAATGTGCAGCCATAAACCAATTCTGCCGGGGTGCATTGTAGGATCAGCCTTCAGTGTGTTTCGAATCCCTAGAAGTACAAGAGGAAGGACTTCACTCCATGCCGGATTAGTGGTGGCACAAAGCGAAGCTTTAAGCTGCCTATGGAAACGTTCCACTAAACCATTCGAGGACGGATGGTATGCCGTGGTACGAATGCGTCGGCATCCAAGAAAGTTCGTCATAGCTTCGAATTTCAGCATTCGAAATGTGAACCGCGGTCCGTCGCAATGGTTGTATGGCATCCGTAGTTTGCCACTCAATGTTCTAAGAAGGCGTTCACGACAGCCTCAGAGGAGCAATTCTGCAGTGGGATGGCATCCGGCCATCTTGAAAATCGGTCAACACAGAGTTAAAATGTAAACGTAGCCACGTGAAGGCGGCAAGGGTCCAACTAAATCTAAGTGGACGTGCGAAAACCTGGCATCTGGAAGACCGAATGAGGAGACTGGGCTTCGTGTGTGTTCATGCACCTTGGAACGTTGGCACTGTAGGCAAGCGCGTGCCCAACTACGAACGTCTGAGTTAACCTTAGGCCAGACAAATCGATCCGTTACCAACTTAACGGTGGCGCGAATACCAGGGTGCGAGAGGTTGTGAAGCTGATTGAAGACAGCACGCCGGTAAGCTAGTGGCACTACAGGTCTCGGAATACCTGTAGTCATATCGCAAGAGGATGGTTTCAGTGCGTACGCTGAGGGCTTGTGATCCGTAAACACGAATAAAGGGCGACCTTCCAATGCATGGCGGAAATGGCGGATACCTAGGTAAATAGCAAGTAATTCCCTTCCAAACGTGCTATACCGTGATTCGGCAGGTAACAAGCGTTTGGAGAAAAAACCTAGGGGTTGCCATTGGTCGTTCACAAGCTGTTGTAGTACGGCACCGACAGCTACATCCGAGGCATCAGTAAAGAGGGAAAGTGGGGCCTGAGGGTCTGGGTGGGCTAGAAGAGCAACATTGGATATAGCCTTTTTAAGCTCGACGAAAGCCGTGCGCGCTGCGTCCGTAAAATTGAATTTACGTGTACCGCCTCGGAGTAAGTCCGTGAGGGGTTGCAGGAGTTGCGCACAATGAGGGATAAACCGCCGGTAGTAATTCACCAAGCCGGCGAAACGTCAAAGCTGCTTGAAGACGTTGGTTCGAAGAAGTCACTGACGGCGCTTACCTTCGATGGTAATACTTGGATACCACCGGCAGAAATTATGTGGCCTAATAATTCGGTACTATCTTTTCCAAGTTTACACTTAGCTGGATTGACGGCTACGCCGTGTTTGACAACCTGACGAACAAGGATTGCAGATGTTGAAAGTGTTCTTCTTCGGAAGAACTGGCCACTAATATGTCATCTAAGGAGTGGTAGACGAAATCCAGGCTCTGGTATACTTCATGGATGAAACGCTTGAATGTTTGTGCAGCGTTACTAGGACCAAATGGCATTTGAATAATTCGAATTGACCGGAAGGCGTTATGACGGCCGGTTTATAGATATCCGCCTCTTCTACTTGGGTCTGGTGATAGGCGCGAAGCAGGTCGATCTTGAAGGTCAAATTTTGGCCAGAAACGCAAGCTTTAAGATCCTGCAAATGATGATCGGATTCCATATCAGGGATTGTGACCTTGTTGAGGCCCCAACAATCATCACAAGGGCGCCAGTCACCTGATTTCTTCGGGACCATATGAAGCGGAGAGGCCCAATGGACTTTAGAAAGGCGGATTATTCCTAGCTCGAGCATGTGTTCGAACACCGCCCTATCTATTTTGAGTCTGTCCGGGCCAAACTTATCGACCTACACGACACCGGTGGACCTTCGGTCCTAATATGTGCGTACAAGGGAAGTACTGGAAGTGGCTTTGTGGAATGAACGAGCTGTGGAAATCCAAAATAAAGTGACAAGGTTGAGGGTTCAGGCTGGGAATAGAGGACTGATGGCCTTGTGTTGCCTGAGTGCCTTCGATGCTAAGCTTCGTACGGGAGTCGATCAACTTTCGTCTGCGTGTATTGACCACGAGGCCGAAATACTGAAGAAAATCGATTCTTAAATTTGTACACGGTACGGCCACCATTGCGGAAACCCAGCTCAATGGTCGCCGGAGACCAACGTCAAGCGTGAGCGAGCGTTGGCCATAAATGGGAACGGGCGTGCCATCGGCAGCACGAAGCACGGATGAGAAAGTGTGGGCCGCTTCGTCGGATCGTGGGAGAACCACGTTGACTTCCACTCCAGTATCGACCAGGAACGTGGTCCTTCAAATTAAATCCGCAATGTGAAGGAGGTGACTGTTAGGGAAAGTGCTGGCCACGTGTGTCGTCACTACGGACCGGCTTGGACATTTCCCTGGTTGGAGTGTTTTCAGGAGACGACACCACGCTTCACCCGATTGCTGAACATGCTGTGATATCAGTACAGATCACCTGACATCTGGGGGCGCTTGCGCGGAGATTTACTCCGGCGTCGGCGAGAGGATAAACACGTCCTGAGACGAACGAAATCCCGTGAGAGGGATACAATCTCCGCCCAAACAGTGCGCCAGTCACTTGGCGGTGGCGGACAGGATGATTCCTGTAGAGCTGAAGAGTCAGGATTCTTAGGGGCTTTTTCTGTGCGGCTTGTCACCGCTGTGAGGTAAACAGGGGGACCGGGGAAAAGCGGTCCTGCATCCCGTCTGCTAGTTGTGCTGAATCCAACAAGGTCGGGGCTCAGCAGCTACCAGGATAGCCTGCGTGTTAACCGGGAGGCGATGCATCCATGACTCCTTAAGGGATGACACATCCATAGATGACGGGCCTAGCAACTTTTGAATTAGAAACAACAAGTCTGACGGTCTCGTATCTCCCCAGTGCAAATCTTGAAGAGTTGTTGTAGCCGCGATCTATCAGACGGCGTGACCCGTTTGATAACAGCTTCCTTAAGTGCTTCGTACTTATGTTCAGTGGGTAAGTTGAGGAGGAGATCACGTACTTGCATTGTGACCTCTTTAGGAAGCCGGGCCAAAAGTTGACTAAACTTAGCTTGATCTGCAGTGACGCGCTGGTTGCAGAACTCCGCCTCCAAGTACATAAACCATAAGGACGGGTTCCATGTCTAAGAACTGTGGAACAGTAATGGTGACTGCTCCAATTGTCGGCTTTGTTGTGTGTCGATTGTAATATAAAGCGAAGATAGAAGATATATATACTCGATATTCTTCGAAAATCAACGAAAAAGCTTCACGTTATGAACAAATAGAAAAATTATTGTCAAGCAAGTTCCCAGAAATTGGAACGGTTAACCGGGTTTAATGGATTTCGAGTTCACTAAATTGTTGCTGTGATCCGGGCTCACCAAATTGCAGTGAAACGAAACAAGCGCTGAAAGAAAATTGATAATTATTCGGGCTCACCAAATTGCGGAGGACTGGAAATGTTTCTGCCTAGAACCGTGCCTATTCTCCACAATGATTAAACCAGAAAACGGAAATAATGGAAGACGACGTTTATTGCAAGTAGACTGGGAAAGCAAGATGTAAGCAAAGCACGACAAAAGCAAAGCGCGACCAACCAGTGGCGAGCGACCGGAAATTGTTATAGTTACTCTGACCTTGGACGTTCAAACAGAACGAGAAAACGCTAGCTTGCATAAAAACAATTGCACTGATACCAACAGTCGGAATAAACAGCAAGCTTGTTGGAATACGTGGCAAACCAAGAGTATATACATGTTGAGCAGGTATCTCCAATTTTCACTGTTCGTGTGCAACTTTTAATGTATGAAGCTACTCAAATGAGCAATGGATCGCTTCTATCAAAGGGCGTTATTTCGATCGAACCGCGCTCATCAGGCACGTCCTCAAAAGCTCCATTGATGTTCAGCAGTATAAAATATGTATCGCAGGAATCAGAGGGTTTTGTAACATGGCCACGTTATGTAGGAACGGTTGTTGGGAATCCGTACGGGGATTGGTTCATAAGACTATGTGATGGTGAGAAGTCAACCACATGACATTTTGTGACCCTCTCCAACATGCTAAGAACATTTGGGGTATGGTTAATGGGACGGTACTGATTAACGTGTTGTTGCGACCCCTTTTATTGGCGGGAGATTAATTACGGAATATCTTCACGGGCATAAAGAGAACCGGATGTTAAAGAAAGTGTGAATATTGAGCGACAAGGTGGACACCATCAGGACCAGGATGATGAAAATGGTTTGGTGTTGGTTAACTGTTAGTGTTGGTCCGCAGACTCAACAGAAACATGGCTAAAGAACGCACTTGTGTTCACAGGGGAAGATGGAGGCAATAAACCTTCCTCAGTGTTAAATGTAGTGACAAGACATGAGCTAAAACCTCATAGGCTGTATCAGGATCACCAATGACAGTTTTGTCCTCCATGGTTACTACTGGAACGGTGAGGCCCCCATAAGTTCCTGCGTCTCGTCAATTAGATCAACTCCGCGATCATCTTTCTGCTGTCAAGCACCCGTTTTTCTCCACTTAGCTGGAGCACATTAATTCTATACTCTATTGCAATAAACATATTATGTATTCGCTTAAGAGTAGAGAAATCGTGTGGTTTTCTGTGCTGTGGTTCAAGACTCTTGAGCTTACCTCGCACTTTTGGGGGTGGGAATTCTGCCTCCACCACACACATTTCGGCGTTTTGATGGTTTGGGGCGAAGTTGTTCACGCAAAGCTGAAACGCACTGTGGACAGAGTTCAGAAATGTTGTGTTCCACTCCAAAGGATTAAGCGGAGAGGTGAACCTATTCTAGTCGACGAATTTAATTTGGTGATAATATATGACGCTGGACACTAAAAGTTTTGTAAGCCAATCATCAACTTGACGGCGTTGAGATAGCTCCCTGTGAATTGCTCAAAGACGGACAAAGTAGCATGGCCATAACCGTCATGGGAATGAAATCTGAAGGGTGGTCTACTCTGGCTGGAGTTAAAAAAAATTGGCATCATTCATTTATTTGAGTACATGAGAGAAACTCAGCTCAGTTTACAGGAGCGGTTTAAAATGCCCAATAGACATGTTAAGAAGTGAAATCACCGGAATCACGGTGTAATGCGGAAGGGAAGTTGGGGCACAATCAAGCATGATGGTAAAAATTGTAGTGGACGCGTGAGCATACGCTAGACCCTCGTCCACTAACAATTTGAAGCGCCTTTCCTGTAGAGCATTCGAAACGTAGTCCCAACAGGCATCGAACTAGAGAACGCATTGAGGTTTAGAAACAAACCGTATATTTCCAGCAATGTTTGGAAATATGATAAGTAGTTAGCTCTAGCCTAGTCTGGGACCAACGGCAGCAACCAAGAAGAACAAGCGTTTACTGCGTGCAATTAATTGCACGACTGAAGAAAGTGGCACTGAGTTCATATCAGGCCTCCTATAGCAGGCGTACACAGAATCATGCGTACAGAACAAACAAGCGGGAAAACGGTTGCAGCCGGGATCCTTAGAGAAGCCACACGATCGCTGGTCACTACAGGTTCCGCATCTTGGTATAAGTGGCGTTGGATGGCCTGTAGACATGTAAAATGTTACTCACAGAAGCCAGCTGGTTATAGCAGCCGGAAGAAGTCATCAAGCATATCACGACAAGGCTCAAGTGTAATTGCAGGATATCGCAACATCAGGTCAATTAGACATTCCCCACCATGTCCAGCTTCGCGACCTTTACGGTACATACGATAACCAACAACGTTCAACCATGTGACTGAAGTCACCCATATTGGACGAATCTTCAGTGATTACAAAATGTGAGGATTATAAAGAAGGATGACAGGTATGTGCGGCGTCTCCAATTCGACTACATACCACATTGATGCACATGCTCCTGTTCGCAACTGACAGGGCATTGTCGGCGCACAAGGAAAAAGAACGACAACGCCTGGAGACCACTTTCGCGTCCGCGGTATGCAAGTTCAGATTGGACATCAATACGGGTAAGGCGTTTCTTCTTTTTTCGACCCTCTTCAGGTGCGGATGTCATCTGTCCACCTTCACCCCAAATTCGTGTCAATGAAGACGCTGTCGGCAGCTGCGCAAATTCTTGCCACTCGGGTAGCACCTTCTTCGCCGATCCGTCCGTGGGTCGCGAGTTGAAGGCTCGTGTGGCGAATGCTAGTGTTAATTTCGGACGTCTTGAAAGACGTGTTTGGAAGAACCACAGCCTGAAGCCGAGCACTAAGCTCTTTGTCTACCGCTCAATGGTGCTGTCTATTTTGCTGTACGGCGGTGAAACGCGGACATTGTATCAGCAGGACGTGCGCAATCTGAGCCGCTTCTACACATATTGTCATGGACGCATCTCGGGTATTCGGTGGTTCGGGCATGGTTTTGAAAACCGAAGCACTGTGGCGAGCATGAATGAATAGAATGGAAGCCCTGCTGATGATGAATCAGCTACGTTGACTAGGTCACATCCGTGGGATGGGCGATGACCGGATTCCTAGGCAGCTGCTGTTTGGAACAACTGAAATCATGTAAGCGAAATTCTGGCGGTCAAAAGCTAGGATACCAGGATGTTGTGCAGGTAAGTCGTTCGCGCTGTAAGATCGGTTGTAGATGCTGGGAAGACTTAGCGCTGAACCGGACGGCCCGGAGGAATACGGTTCGGATTGGCGTCCGCGATTCAGCTAACAGTTGGTGCGCGGCCGATAATGAAAGCGCGCGGTACGCAAAGGACCATCGGTGCCACAGGTCGTGGTGACATGACTATATGGCGTTGCGATGTGCGGTCGCGAATGCGCTGGCCGCCTTAGATTTATAGGTCACCAGCCTATTCATAGTACACCGTCGGCGAAGAGACGACGCGTACGTTAGGCTCAGGTGGGTCACATCAGTATATCCATTTCATTTCTGGTAATGGTCGCATCGACCGAAACCATGGTTGTTTGGCAAGCAATCCGCTGCTCATCTCAGAAACTTCAGCTTCTGCCATCTTCTATCTATCCTTTTTCGCAGCTTTGTTGGTGTATCTCATGATGAATGGGTTGTCTGTTCTTTTCCCCAGTTCAATGTGAATCTCATTTTTCATCCCATTCTTTCTGGCCTGTACTAACGTGCACTCCTGAATTGGAACGCTTCCTGTATTACATTCCAAGCACCTTTCCTACCAGTTAAACCCTGCGATTGCGGTCTCTCCGTTTACTTTCCGAGATATCCAACCCACTGGCTCTCTAGAATTGGCCATCTGGACACAAAACCTCATTCACACACCTACTGGCCTTACCCCTTCTGGTTCCCACTGGGTGTGTGATGTGTGCGTGCAACCACAAGTGATGCAACGCCAGCCCCTTTCGGTGGTGTCTAAGTGCGGGCGCCCTCTAGCTTCGGTCATTGTGACAGGCTAATCCAAACCGAATGCCGCCAACTATATTGCAATGTGAAATCTGGTCGACGGTCGTGAAAATGCCGTGCATTCGTGAAAGTGTCCGCGCAAACGTTTGCGGCTCCGGAAACGTGGCGGATATATGTAGAAAACCGGTCTATGCAGTTCGGCTGTAAAGTTTTCCGAGATGAATATCTGTCAGAATAACTCCGCAAAACCTACATACGATGTTTGTGGCCCGTGAATGTAGTGAAGTCATGCCCTCTCGTTAGTGACGAAGTCAGCGTACAGCCCTGTACGCAACCGAAAGCTCACAACTGAAAGTGCGGTAGCGCGCTTCAATCTCGCTGAGGCGTCGAAGAAATAATACAATGGGCTGCCAAGCCTCTATGCAGTTCTGCTGCAGCGCGGCACCTACGGCTGTGTCCCATATATTCACAGCGTTGCTGATCGGTGCATCCGGTTGTTGGTAGTGCGACGTGACTGCAGAAGTCAGTGCCTCCTTTTCGGTAGCGAAAGCCGTAGTGTCTATGTGGGTTGGGTGCAAAGTACGCTTACTGCCAGGAAGTAAATCAGCCAGAGGCTGCACAAGCTTGGTTCAGTTGTGGATAAATCGACGATAGTAATTCATTATTCCATTGAAGCGGCGGAGTTTGAGAATCGTGTCGGTAAGTGGACACAATTGAATAATCTCAACCTTGCGGTCGAGCGGCTGAATCCTTTTTTCCAAGATGCCATGGCCTGAAAATTTAACGAGGCCTGATCGAGTTTCGTTTCAGCCTCGGTGCCAGGGATTCCGCATGGTGCTAGATCTTCAAACAACGTTCGCAGGTGAATTGTAATGGTTAATCATACTGTTATGAGTGGCGTTAGCTGGTCTGTGGACATATCCTGAGAGCAACTCACAAAAGCCAGTTGATACTAACAGCCACGAGAAGTCATCAATCATATCGCGGCAAGGTTCATCAATTATTATTGCGGAATATTGTACCTTCGGGTTAATTAAGCCTCCGCCATCATGTCCAGCTTCGCGACTTTTACGGCACATAGGATAACCTGCAACCTCTAACTATGTGACTGAATTCACGGGAGTAGACGTAACTTCAGTAACCAGAATAATGTGAAGATTACAAGGAGGAGACTAGCTCTAAGAATGCGCACCTTATTGAACAAACGTGCACTCAAAAGCAACAAACTTAATGAATTTTTCTTGGTCGACGTCATTTTCAGGCCTTCGAAAACTTCAAAACATAAAAGCGCTCTTGGCTTGGTCTGATGCACATATAATGCATGTGTATGTGCACCTCCGTCGAAGCTCGTGATTAGAAGCGTTGGAGAAGTGTCGACGGGTTAGGGTGGGATAGTGGAACTATGGGAGGAGGACTCGGTGCAGGACGTGTGAACTGCAGGTGATTCACTAATAAGGGTACGATTGAAATTAATTCGCGTGCCCACTAACAAGATGTCACTTGCATAGGTATCGCGGGTTTCGTTTAGGTGAGCATTCATACTGTAAGTGGGCATTCGTATTGGAAGGAGTACTGAATATAGGGCAAGCAGCCCTGGGATTAGTAATGGAACTCTGGTTGGGCCTTCCAGTAAACGATGCGTTACGTGAATGACTGCCATCATTGGATATTGACCTAGAATTTGGTGTTG
The DNA here is from genome assembly GCA_014220965.1 of Paragonimus kellicotti. Classification (NCBI taxonomy): domain Eukaryota; kingdom Metazoa; phylum Platyhelminthes; class Trematoda; order Plagiorchiida; family Troglotrematidae; genus Paragonimus; species Paragonimus kellicotti. The sequence continues at coordinate 99,399 of LOND01000532.1, read as the reverse complement.
GTAATCAATACGTCCTCTTATTCGTTGATTGTGGACTTGAGTTTGTGCGTGTTTTACCTCACGATGCCAACGAAGTACACTCGAGCGACTCGTGGAGTAGTGAGTTGAGGAGGGCTCATCATCAGAGATGCTCAACTTGTGGTCGACTTCCACGTTCCCTTGTGCCACGTTCAAAGCTGGAGCTCCGGTGTGTCGTTGACTAGTAGGCCAGCGTGTTTGAGTCAGTTTTCACGCAGGTAGGTTGCCAACTGACCACCATCAACCCCCAATGACAACGGAGCATATTCGCCACGCACACCCGAGCTTTGTTCGTGGTCACCAGCTGGCAAGAACATATACAAGCCAGTTAGAAGACTGACCGTAACGGAAGAGTTTATGAGACACAGCTTCACCTGCAAAATGAGTGTTGGCTGTATGATGCTGTACCAGCTCCCGGAATTGTGCCCAAACTCCGTTGGGAATGTGAAGACATATACGTCATCGACGAAGCGCCGACAGATGTAACCCAGCGATTCAGACAGCTGACGGTACCCGAATGGTCATGTGACGTATATTCCAGCAGTCTAGAAAAGGTGATAATTGCACTTGAGGGCGCCATCCAAAGTGCATACGGACAGAGAGGGCATTGCAATAGGAAACGATGTGATATTCCAATGAGTCGATCACGAATGACAGCGCACACAATGTCCAACGTTCGCAATATAAGCACAATAAGGTCTGCCTCACAATAAACGAAAAGTCACAAGTCAAAGAGAAACATGTATTGACACAACACAGATACCGAAACAGATTCATTCACATCGTGTCCTTGTCCATATATATAGGGGGTCCCACAGTCCGGAAACAAACCACCAATCAAAAGTGGCCTCACGTTCACTGACCGTTGACCTCGGGCTCTGGTTGGTCATCTTGCTCAGCCCGGTACACGGACGCGACCAGCCCGCCTGTTCGAGGACCGTGAAAGGAAGCGGAAGGGAGTATGTGGTCAAACAAAATGGCGGCACACTGCATGCTATTACACTTCTCTCTCCAGTCGAATACACTGGCCACAGTGCTTTTGACCGTCCTCCCTCTGACGGTGCAATGCACTCTTCAGCTACCTCCAGATCATCCCCACTAATCAGTCGATCTCGTCCTGCAGTATCCGGCTTCAACCGATTGAAAGTGTACTACTATGAACGCAGACCGGTTGTCGTTGGCTTCATGTATGGTACACGTGGAGTCGGGAATTATCTCATGCATAATATAAGGTCCCTTCCATTCACGAAACAATTTTCTGGGAATTCCAGTCTCCGGCGCTTCCGCACGTAGCCAGACTTTATCACCTGGTTGTGGGGGCTCCCATATGCCTTCTTATCATAACAATCCTTCCTGTCTTCGTTGGGCCGTTCGCAGATGTTCACGTGCTAACGTATATGCCTCCAGCAATCTGTCACGTGAATGGATACAATAGGTCGTCTGGCGACAACCTGGAAACAAGCAAATCAGATGGCAGCCGCATTTCCCTTCCTGTCAACAGATAATGTGGTGACTGTGCTGTAGAAGAATGGACACTAGCACGGTATGCAAGCAGGCAATGAGAAACGGCTTCGTCCCACGACCTGGTGTTTTCTGGATTTACGAACGCCTTTAGGAGAGATTTTAGCGTGCGATTGACGCGTTCCACAGCACCATTACCCTGTGGGTGATAAGCACTCGTCTTCGTTTTCCTTATGCCTAATATTCTACACAATTCATGCATCAACGCACTCTCGAAATTTGATCCTCGGTCAGAATGTAACTGATTTGGGCACCCCAGCGCGAGATCCAGTGATCAAAGATGTATTTGGCGGTTGTTGCGCCGTCCACTCTTGGTACTGGCACGGCTTCGCACCATTTGGTGAAATGATCTACCATCACTAGGATGTATCTATTTCCCCGGCTAGTCTCCGGTAGTGGTCCAACAATATCAACTTCTACTATCTCATTCGGGTATCCTGTCAGCATACTCTGTAACGGTGCACACTGTTGTCTCTTAGGGCTTTTAATTTGCGCACACAGACTACAATTACTGCACACATTCCTGACGTCCCTTCGTTGATGAGGCCACCAGAAACGCTGCCTCGCGGCTGCTTCCAATTTGTTCTGGCCCGCATGTCCCAAATTCTCATGGAGTTCCTCTAATACCATGCGAACCGCTGATTCGGGGACTACAATCAGGGCATCATATTCGGGGCCGTATTGGTAGTAAAGAACATCATCGGCAATATAGAGATGGCGCCACAACGACCACAAGCAGCGCGCCTCCCAACTACATCCTGCCATCTCTTCGGTGGTCGGACGTGGACCACCTTTTTTATTCGCTTGTATATGATCTGCAAATCAGCATCGTTGCTTTGAAAGATTTCCCACAGAGTACCCTTCTCCAGTCTGACGGTAATCATCAGAGTAACCAGTCGAACATGACGGGCAATCTCCGTGACCGCGATTCGGTCTTCTAGACAACGCATCAGCATTTCGGTGTCGTAGCCCAGGCCTGTGTTCGCATTCAAAGTCATACTCTTGTAAAAATTCTTGCCAACGGGCAACTTGTTCCTCGGGATCTTTGAAATTCCTCAACCACTGAAGAGATGAGTGATCCGTTCGAATCATGAAACGTCTTCCAAGGAGATAGTGATGAAAGTGTTTGATGAAATGCACCAAGGCGAGCATCTCCTTCCTTTAGCACAATAATTCCTCTCACTTTTGTTGAGGTTTCTGTTTCCATACGCAATGACACGCTCTACACCGTTACTGTCTAATTGGGACAGTACAGCCCCTATGGCAGCTTCACTAGCGTCAGTGTCTAAGATAAACATTTTCGCGCCTGCTCTGGTATCCGGAAGCGCTAGAATAGGGGCAGTGCACAACGCATCTTTTAGCTGGTCCAACGACTGTTGGCACTCCTTAGACCACTCGAACAAACGTATTTTCTCCATCAACGTCGTCAAGTGTTTGGCAACGTGAGAAAATCCGGGAACAAACCGTCGATAATAAGAAGCCAACCCAAGGAAACTGCGGACCTCGTCAGCACTCACAGGGGTTGGCCATTCTTTTACCTTACGCACCTTTTCGGGATCACAACCCACACCAGCTCTGGAGATGACGTGTCCTAAGTACTTCACTTCAGTCTGCATGAAAGAACACTTCATTGGATTTAGCTTCAATCCAGCCTCATCTAATTTGGAAAGGACGTTGGATAAATTGTACAAATGTTCATCAATAGATCGTCCGTGGACGATCACATCATCCAAGTAGACCAGGCATCGTTTAGGGATTAGATCACGTAGCACCTGTTGCATCAACCTCTGGAAGGTGGCCGGCGCATTCGTTAATCCGAAAGGCATGGTTTCGAATTCATACAGACCGGAAGGTATTACGAATGCCGGTTTTCATGCGATCACTGGGCTCTACTTCCACTTGCCAGTAACCAGACGCCAAGTCGAGGGTGCTAAACCACTCGGCCCCCGAAACAGCATCAATAGTTTCATCGATTCGTGGTAGTGGAAACGAATCTTTTTGTCACCGCATTTAACTTACGGTAGTCAACACATATCTTGAAGAACCATCCTTTTTCTTAACTAACACTACCGGAGACGCCCATGGGGATGTTGATGGTCGGATAACACCTCTCTCTAACATCTCCGTCAACAATTTTTCCACCTGCTCTTGGAAGGGGATTGGTGAGCGAAAGTCCGGAAACAAACCACCAATCAGAAGTGGCCTCACGTTCACTGACCGTTGACCTCGGACTCTGGTTGGTCATCTTCCTCAGCCCGGTACACGGACAAGACCAGCCCGCCTGTTCGAGGACGTGAAAGGAAGCTGAAGGGAGTATATGTGGCCAAACAAAATTGCGGCACATTGTATGTTATTACAACGGTGCCAACCAAACTGGGCGCCTGAAAACGTGCTTTTTTCTCCCATTCAGGATTTCGAGGTAGCCAAGTACCTAGAACAGGCAGAGGACACATCAGCGGAATGGATGACTGAATGAGAGTGGCACGCTCATTTTGTTGATTTTTGTACCACACACTTCGCGTTGCTGAGCTCATGCTTTTCTTGTGTTGCTAAATAAATCCTCCCGCGAATTTGTTTGCTCGATTGGAGTAGTTATGGCTACGGCTGCCAACTCACCAATTTAGTGGCCAATACGCTCCTGTTCAACACGAGGACGTTCTGCCCCCTGCAAAGTTGATTACTATAGATTATGTGGGTCTCGCACTCGCGGACTATCACAGTAGTGCCATAGTTTCCAACTGTTTATATATTAAACCGCAGAAAATAAATGTTGTTCATCAATACATAAACGTACAGGTCACCTATAGATTCATATGAATATAGAGGACATCGGTCAACAACCAGCTGTGTTTATTTGTCCTCCTAGCATCTAATGGTATCATGTGTATGCAACTGTACAGCAGCGAAACTTCAAAACTGCAACAAAGTATTTGTCTGTCTGGGCTGCTTTCATATTCAGTGTGAAAACTCATCTCAGTTTTTCGGTGATCGGAAATGGTTTCTAACGATGGTAATTCAGCGTGCAGACACCGGACAGAACTGATGCCGCAGTTTGTCTTAATCAGATTCATTGCCTATGGCATGTCCACAATATGCGTTGTCGAACGGGTTCTAAGGCGCCTGTTATGCGAATAAATAGAACCAGTTGAACGAAAACCTGGTGTTGAAAAAGTGAGTTATCCGGGTGTTACCCAGGTAAATCGCTTGAGTCGTAATATCGATTTTCGATCAGGGAGCATTCAGCCTTGATCTAGATTGTCTGATAGAATACCCTACGGGCGAGCGTCCGACATGTCAGTCGGCAACAGTTTCGCGGCCGTTATTTGGCGGGTGCACTACGCACAAGAACCGTGGACACCATAAATCGTGGTGACGGCTGTTTGGCGCTGCAGTGAATGCGGTTACAAGTGCGCTGGCCCCATCGGACTACCAGGTCATGAGCTTGCTCGTAAAACTTCGTCGGTGAAAAAAGGACGAATATTTCAGATTCGCGTGGGTTCCCCTAGTTATATATTTTACTTCCACGTAAGCAAACCACCGCCGGCGTTTGGTAACTCACTTGCTGTCCTTCACTGAGACCTGAGTCACTGTAGGCCCCCACTCATTTTGTTCTCCAGCTTCGCTTGTGCGTTGCATGACAAGTCTCTTGTTCGTCTTTCGTTACAATCTCATGATTCTCCATCTGTTCTTCATCCTCTCGTGAGCGCAACAGTTTTACTATCATTCTTGGCTTTGTAATTTCAGTATGTTTTTCATCAGTTTACATCTCACCACTGAGGTCCCCTTAATTTTTTTGCTCGATGAGGACTTCTCTTTCCCACTACTGTACAGCTAGGATAACGGGCGTTAGCCATCCCGACCGTTAGTGCCTTGACTCACATACCACCTGATCGTATGAATTTGGGCTCACGCTGCTTACTTAATATGTGAGTGGAACCACAAGTGATGCGGCGTAGACCACTTGAGTTGAGTGTTATTCGCAGGCATCCTTTGGCTTCGGGTTCTGTGGCAGGCTACCACGACATGGATGTCGGAAACCGTGTGCGTGCGTCTAAGTGGCAGTGACTGCTGCGTGGTTGGCGAACTGAAAGGAGTCGTTTGAGAACACGACCAGTGTGTTCACATGAATGCCGTTCGGTAGTGACTGTTTGCGGACTTGCACTTTGGTTACACGCCGCCAGCAACGTTATTCTGTGATACTACGAAAGCGTGTGGTGGGAGAATACTGGCCAATAAATCTGACACCAGTTATTTTGAAACTTTGGGAAATTAACTAATACGTTTAGAATTACGAAGCATCCTACTCATAACAGCTTTCTTTCCGCTGTCTCATCAACATAAATGTCCGTCCCGACGAAATAACCGAAGGATTGAATAAGAGTACTGAAGCCATGGTCTGCTTGTTGACTTGTAGAAAGGTGTTCGAACCAGTAAACTACCAATCGTTATTTAAAAACTGGTGACCTTTGGATTTTCGTTCAGGACTGCTAATACAGCTACTGGACTTCCTGAGGAACCGGACCGTTCCTATAGATATAGCAGCTGAAAAGTTCACCAAAGGCACGCTGGTCGGCGGTGTACTTCATGGACCAGTTCTAGGGCCACTGCTGTTTTAATGTACGTCATAGGTCGAACTACCTCTTTCCAAGACCTCTGTACGTTTTTAAGTCTTACTGTCGCGCGTGCAGATGGAACTGAATAATGTTCAGAGTTGATCAGATTAGTGGCAGTTATCCATGAATGTGGGCAGATAAAGCTAGCTGTCGACAGGAAGACAACGATGATTGTCTGGGTTCCAGGATAACAGAGAAAAAGAGCAAGAGGGAGAGCTGAGGCAGCGAAAATTTCCATTCTCCAGGCTATGTTCAGATACGGCATAAAACTAGGACAGTGTTGTACAGGTTGCCGAAATTGTCTGCTTCGCAGAAAGCAGAGGTGATACCAACGCTTCACACGGCGTTATTGAAAACGCATCTAGAGGGCAGTGTCCCAGTATGAAGCTTGAATACATCAGAAGACGCTGAGTTTCATGAGATAGTTCAAAGGTGTTTGTGAAACTGCTAGATGGAATACGGGGCAACTTATATGAATAGAGATCAGGCAACCTTGTTCTCTTTTTGTCTTTTGCCAAAATTGTCAGGGGGTACACCATAGAAATCCTTCAGCTCATTAACGTGTTATCACGAGATAAGGCAGAATGCTTTTTAGATTGTTGAAAGATTTCTACCTGTGTGACCACGAAGAGAACTTGAAGGCGTGAGTTAATGCGATGAGTTGGACGAACTCCTTCCTTTATATATCGACCAACATGTGTGCACAGATAGTAACAGTTAACGGTATTATGGAAGAATTCAAGACTGAACACGTGGAACGCTCAGCGTTTACTGTTCCTAACCTATTGCAAAAAATCGTCTCCTTCTCAGCATTATCTACACAACAATGCTGATAATCTAAATTTCTCAACTCACCCTTGAGAAAGAGGGTCTGCTGGATGTGATCGGAACATACGTTTTCAAGCGATACATGATAACTTTAATGGCACAATATGACAAATGTGAAAACCAACTAGCTAAAGAATCGCATTCGCAGAGGACGAAGGTGCGAATCACAGTGTTAGTTAACATACGCGCTACTAACCAAACGTCCTAGATATTGTTCAAGAATTCGTCGGGAACGTTGTTTTCAATGTTATGTCTGGAAACTGTGTCCGGGATCGTGTCTGAAAAGTGCATCGGGGATTGTAATAACTAAAAAAATAGTATCACGCTGCCGCGTTATGCGGACTTCCTCTGAACCTGCATTTAAACCAATTTTTGGAGCTGAAGGGAGAAAATAATCTCCGGAATCTGGCTGAATGATGGTGCGATAACTAGGCAGTGGTTTGATAGTGGCTACAGAATGTCCAAATAAGCGAATGTTTGCGAAGTTTTCAGTTGAACGATGAGACGAAGCAGGTAGGCGTTGGACGGGATGCTGTTTCACATGAGAGGTATCCGTGGGATTAAGAACGAAAGAATTTTGTAACTACCGCGTGGTGGTCTTTAACTGCGTAACGCCGGTTACTCTTAATTAAAACAGTAATATATATATATATATATATATATATATATATATAGAATATGCGCGTGCGTGCTTTGTGCACAATTCTACACTGAATTGATGCTGCTAGAATAATTGAGCAATACCTGAAACGGCGTGAGTGATAACCTCGTGTAGTTTGGGCAACATGTAGCGAAATGTTATGATGTTTTGACTTGTCATTCAGATGTTATCAGGTCCCTTTTCAAAATTGTCTTCCTCAGGTACACAGAAGTTGAAAACAGACACAACATGCAATGATGTCATGAATGTTTCTGAACACCTTTCAAGGCGAGAAATGTTCGTACTGGCGACGCTTTTGTGGACATAGTTTTTCTATAGATTAGGATACCGCAATAAGAAGTCAGAGCGTAACTTCATGGAGTGAAATCCGGCTGACGGTTGGCGATCAACTGTTATCCGCGATTTTAATACAGACTGCAACCGGGTTTGTGCCGGTAAGCATATATATTGTCGCGATCAGATTGCAACCGGTTACGGAATACCTTGCTCTCTAAATAGTTGGAGAATCGTCAAGACGTATCAGCAAAAATAGATATTTTAAACCTCGGTACACAAACACATTCACTTGGTTGATTCTAACACTTTGGATAAGCGATCATTTGCTTACTTATTGACCTACGTTTGAAACTCATCTACGCGTTACGAATTATGTGACATATGTATTTTTGATATGAAATCAAAACTTGTGGATTTTATCGACTGATTAAGAGTGGAAATGGCAAATCCGAACGATTATCCAAACAAATGCACACGCGACACAATGTTGCTTTCACTGCGTTCTATTTGTCCAGCAGTAGGTAAGATATAACGTTATGCAAGAAATCAATTTTGGACAGATGTAAGTGATCACTGGTTGTAACCGTTTGAGCAACATTCGTCTGTTTGCTCAATATGAATAATGTGTGGAACACGTGCATTAAGTTCTGTGTGGGTCGATATATTTCGGCGATGCAGGCACTTATGCACATTTCAGTTAGATTTATTCTATCGTTCGTTTGAATGGCCTCAGTTTCCGCTGCAGTATTTGGTAGATGTACAAAAGATAAGATGTTCAATACAGATTTTCGGGCACAGTTTACCCTGTCGGAACCACTGATGGACGTAATGACGAGTAACTAGTTCACCTCGATGTAAACTTTGTAAATTCTCCGTCAGTATAGATTATTGGTTGAAATCAGAAACTAAACACAAGTGCATTGCTTGGGGTTCATATTCAATTGTCCTGTGTATGCACCCGTTAAGCGATGCGCTCACATTGTGAACCATGACCGTAGTTCAAGTTACATAAAAACTCGTTTGATGCAGAATATTCAGATAACATATATTGCCTACTGCACATCTTGCTAACAACTGCTTGTGAAAAGTATGAACTATCTCCGCATAACCGCATAAACGCATAAATGCAGTTTTGAACAGTAGCGCGCGCTACACAGTCTGCTGAAATGCTCATTCCAGCTGCGCTTCAGCTTTGACTGCGTCGGTGAAATCTAGACTGCACATCACAGACTCATCGTATTTGCACATTGTCAGTGTAGGAGCAGATTTGTAGATTATGGAGCGATTTAGTAACTTACCGAGGACATGTACACCTCAAAATATCACATGCCATTCTATGGGTGTCGGCTATCTACCATCTGCCACAATGCATATTGAGAGTTTTCAACTCGATCGCCATTCCACCCTTATCGTAATGGTTATTCTGAACTGTTTCAAAATGATCACCGAATATGTTCTTCGTTTGTCACTGATGGAGCTAGAATAGACCTCTATTGTTCACAAGTAAAACATGGACATATTCATACTGTTCCAGCTGTGGCTTTTTCAGTTTGAACCCACTGCTTTATGTGCAAGCGTACACTTTGTGACGATAGGCTTCAATGCTACAATTACCGGTGTAGCTAATGCGTTTGCGCACACTGGCATGTACATCAGTCATTAAATGTCGCGTTGAGGTCAGGTTCTTACTTTCCCTGGTGTCAAGCAGCACCTACTTTGTCTGCATATATCACATCAAGCTCGGCATTGTGGGTGTGGAACGAAACGACCATTTGTCCCAATCCACGGAGCAACATAAGAGGTGGATAAATCAAAACGACGATACTCTGATTCTAGTTTATTGTAAATAGTTTGCACAGGTTTTTAACATAGGGAAGTCTATATCCCGCGGTTGATAACCTTACTCTCACGGCCCATATTATAACTCGCCATCAGCATTTAACCTGTCAATTCTGTCGATAATCGTGGAAACGATAAGGTAATCTTGAAGCACGGAATTACGTAAACACACGTAGGAGTAATTTCACAGCTCGACCGTCCTGGTCGATGCGATCAAGTAATCATTTGTTCGACAATGCGGTTTGATGTCTATTACAAGTCATCGTGTTGAAGCGCATGATAAGCGGAATATCCTCAGAAACTTACCTCTCAATTCACTTCCGACAAACCTGCTCAACTGATTGAAAATCTTCCTTTCAGTGAATAACTTAAGTGATCTCCAAGGTGCAATTTCACTTTCATGCTTCTTGTTATGCCATCCCGATACCCAGTATGAAACAACTGTTCATGCTAAGGAGAGTTTTTCGACGTCCATCGTTCGGAACTTTTCCTACATCGTCCTCTGTTAAATGCGTACAGACACACATGTGGTTTGTCACTTACTTTATTATCAGGACACTGTAATTAATCACGAAATTGTTCTGATAGATTTAACCATCTGGTTGGAATGATAAGCCTGTGAATAATCTGGCTGACAGACACGCTTTTCCATAAATATTGTCGTTTCAAAGTGCACAAGTTACAATGCAACCTCTTTACTTGAAATGATTGGATGTGACGCGAATCTGGGTGAAACTTAAGCTGACCACACTAATCATTGCATAGTGGAGGACAGCTTCGATTGACAGAAAACTGGAGCTGGAATACGTGTATATTCGAAGTGTGGCCATATTACCAGAAAGAAAAGGGGTGTGTGATTACCACCTACGTGAACTAACGCTGCGCGTGCAAATGGGTATACCCGTTTGTGGTACATATCTTGAAATTGAAAACAGGGTTTGTCCCACAACTCCGAATAGGGAAGCGTCTCTGGAGGTCACAAATGAAAACCTGTATTCAGAAGAACTTGGGTATGAATGAATTGATCAAAAACCACACAATGAACGTTGGAGCTGATGACATGCCGCCATCAACAAATATCTCTATACTGGCGTGTTGGTTACCACTGAAGCTAAACCACCTGGTGCATTCACAGTTCAAACAACCCAGGTTAATTGTGAGTACGTCGTGTACTAAATTATCGCACTAAATTATTGTGTCAGTCATAAGTACGCACTAACTGGGATGCAATTCCTAGGAGTGGATCGCAGCCAGAAGAATGACGGCATGTTGTGAGGTCAGTCTGGAAACGATTGGGACCGATTTTACAAAGCGATCAACCGAATTGGCGTTTGTTACAGAAGTCCTTGCTATTTGAACTGCACTCATACTTTCGGGTCATACACTGGTTTAGAGCTCCCGTGGATGCTGAATTCTACCGCCAATCGCCGAGACGCTTGCACATCAAGGTGACTAGGTGTCATGGCTTCGAAGTTGAGTCAATCGAATCAGTCGCGCCATCTTTTTCAAGTTCAATTTGCACAGCACGAAGTGGCTGTTGCTAATCGAACGTCCAGCATATTTGCACCGGAATGCCAGCGAACAGCATTGGAAACTGCGAGTGCCAGGCGAAAAGCATTCGAGAACTGCGAGTGTCCCACGGAAAGAGGGATTCAAGGATATTTTGTGTTCCTGTTTCTGAATAAGAAGCCTGCCGTGATGATGGATTAATCTCTGTGGGCAAGAGAAATAAGAGTGGAGGGAGAAGGAAAGAAGAATCATCGCGAACACCCAATGATTGTCTAAATTCATGATATTTGATGTAAGCTTTCTTCACACTATTAGTACGAGGGACCTTAACCTTGATAGACAAGGTAGACAGGCAGTGACACACGCACTTGAGGGAGCATTAGATAAGCCTCTAGTTACAACTTCAACTCCATCCTTTCTCGAATGGGATCACCAGAACAGCACATTCCTTTAGGTGTGCTGCCACAGACGTATTTAGCCCGCATCTTCCCATAACAGTGCAGGGCATTCTGTCAACTGAGAAGACTTCCCCTAAACAGAAGATGGCTCTATCACCACGTTGCCAGATAACAAAAGCTTGAAAAAAAATATAATCACCTGTAACTCACATTGTTTTAACCGGATATCCATAGGCCTGATTCTATTTCTGACGCAAACCAAGATCCACGAATCATGACAAATTTTAACTCTGCACCCTTTTTGTTATCCCGACGGCACATAGTTGGCGTTTTATCCTTTGGTACCGTGCGTGGCGTTTTTCGTGATTGACTTTTTGGGTAACGTTGATTTGACCCCTCTCTCACATTGGTGAACAGCCTGGGACTCAGGAGTAAGGCGGAGTGTAGCTGATGAGAATGGAACTGTTTCAACCCACGCCCCGCGTATAGACAGCGACGTGCGAGTAAATGCATGTTGCTCTAGTTGCCACCCGTGGTATCACAACTCCTGATCTGCAGACGACGAGGCTTAAACGCTTTAGCGGTTTGGTCTCTGATCAGGTTTCCAATTTGTCTTGAGCAGACATCGCAACCATATGAAAACGTCGTGGTAATGTGAGACCGGAAGATAGAAAAGGTTTCGAGAACATGAAAGATTCACGGGTTGATGGGTTGTCATTTCGTTAAGCACATCAAGCAATGGGTGACGTCATCAGACAAGCCTTAACTTCGAACCGGAAGATATATGCTTCCCTCCATACATTAGAGTAGAAGCGTTGATCATATAATTTGTGTCACATTGCGTACGAAACGTGAGGGTGCTCAAGCAGTCTCTGTCATTAGATGTGTAATCTAAAACATTCAGGGTCCGTCTAGTAAAACAAGAGCGCAATGAAAAAAGAGCCCTAAGCTGTCAAATTCCTCAACACTACCTCTACTTGCCAAGTCTTGTCTGTTATGCTGAGGAAGATCTGAATCATCTCCTGCCACATTCTATCCAGCTGCATTTTGAAGGAGATCACTGTATCGCTATAAACTACTTCATCCAGGGGCTTGTTCCACGCATTCATTATCCAGTAGCTGGAGAAATTCGCTCGTAAGTCTACACGAGCCATGCTTTTTTTAATCGGAGACCGTGACCTCTGGTAAAAGCTTCATGAGAGATCTGTGGTCTTTACGCCGCTTCTTGCCTCCAGAATTCTGATGGTTTATTTTGAGTTCACCTTCCACCCTCCTTTTCCCATGAAGTACAATCCAAGACCCTTCAGTCAATCCTGATAAGGTTTGTTCTCAAATCCTATCATCATTTGAGTTGCAAGTTGTCGTAATTTCCTCAATGCACTGGATATTTTACGTAAG
>LOND01000532.1:51163-64210 GCA_014220965.1 Paragonimus kellicotti | reverse complement strand
GCTTTACACATCTGATGTACTACACTGTCAGCCAAATGGCCGGACTGAAAGAAGAATTGTTTGTCTAAACAAATTAGTGAGGCCCCTTCATCGTCAGTTAATCACGTGGAGGCCGTACATATAGACGACGCTCATAGTTGCGTTTGTTTCACTACGGGCTTTGATGTAGTTTAAACAGTTTTCCTGAATCACACTGAGTTCCTAAGACAACGGTTGTGTCCCAGTTCCCTCAGTTATCCTATTATAATTCACATAAGACTTTCGTATAGGCCGTGCAGTTGCCGTAGGCAAAGGCTGAATCAGAAGCCCGTTTCTCATTGAACCTGCTGCCATGAAAATTTGGCCCAATATTGGAGAAGCTCCGAAACACTCATTAGAGTGGCCACGCAGCAGTGTTTTGTCTGCCATGGTTGACTTTGTTTATCGCCCGATTATTCGATTCCTGCAGCTGGCGCTTTTCGAGGAATAGCAAACCTACATTTCAACGTCACGTACCCGTAAGAGCAAAATGTACATGATCTGGAGGCTTGAGATTTTGCTGGGTAGCCTCAACGTGAGCTGGACCGAGTGGCAAACGGATTTTTACAACATGAAACTCCATTGTATAGAATTGTTCTGGGATGCACCGGTTTTCTACCGTATGGAAGTGGTGAGAACCGCAACAATTGTTTTCCCATCATCCGTCTTCATATGAAACGTATTTTGCAACCCCACGCGCAAAGTATATCGCAATATTGTAATAAATCTATGGCGGAGAGGATGATACGGATAGGTTTTCACTATCATTGTTAACAGAGAAAACGGTGAAGTATAATCTTGGCACCTAGTATATGGGTAGTATCAAGCATGTAACAAATATAATCAAGAAGGACGTGCAACAACTTAAAACCGGAACGACGAATTTTGAATTAACTACTTCAATTGATTTGTTGACTCCGCCTCAAGGCGGCGTGCAATGAGTGAACAACAGTGTCGCGAACTCAATGAAATCTGTAAACATCATTCTACTATCACCCAACAACGATTTTCACAAATGTAAAAAATAACACTTCAGTAACTGAAGTACTTTTCAGTGAGTGCCTTGCTGTATAACGTTTGTGAGTTGTGCGGACGGAGTTGGACATTAGGCTATGTATGATTCATTAACCGATAACTTGCGCAATTTTCGAAAATGTCAGAATCTGTGTGTTCAAATTTCTAAACCAATGGCCAACAGTTTTTTGTTATTTACTTTGTCAGAACATAATTCTTGGTTAACAAGGAAACGTGTCGATCCTTGTTCGAGAACAGTTCATTACGGGAGTTACGGGAGTTCTGTCGAACAACTCGCACGTACGAACTTTTGTTATTTGAATCCTGTTATAGGACGTAACGTAAATGCTGCAAATTTACGTACGTTCATATCCAGCACTGGCTTTTTCGAAGCAATTTCTATGACAATTGTTGTCATTATGATACTTACCTGAATAAGTACTCCTTGCGTTTATTATTGAAGCACACTTTCAACATCCTGCCATTTTATGATGTATCAAAATGAAACCATTATCATTGTCGACAGGTTGATGGGATTTCTATCAGGCCCATCATTTAATATCGTACCGTTGAACAAAACGGAACGTGCACACTCAAACCTCATTCTGGCGGATGTTTTATCTTGCCTCAAATTTATTAAGTTTTCCCTGTTGATATTTTTCAACTGTATGAGGCACGTGAAGCAATCTCTAGCCGGGTTTACACCGTTGTAATTAGTAAATCGGCAATGAGCTCACGAATCGCACCGAATTTACCGTTTGAAACAACCGGCAAGCTTAGAGTTAAAATGTTTGACACACCCACTAGGAACGTATATCGCTTATCGCACAATCTGTCTAACTGCTATCCGGTCTAATCGGGTACACTCACGCTTTGTATATTCATAATTATTATAAGGCCGTCATCCAAAATGTTTTCAAGTTACCACAAACCTGGTGTCTCTGTTTAGCAATATAAAGCGAGGAACACTGCCACCAAGGAACCGGGCTATTAGGTAGCTACGTCTGTGCAGTGGAACGATGGGCCCTCGCTTACGAGAGTCCATTTAAACGAACTAAATTACAGACAACATGGATACATGAAATCCAACTTATCCAGGACTGGCTTCTCGGGTCAGACAAAGATGACATTCTGCAAAGTTTTGTTCTCACATTAGACAACTATCTATATGAAGATGATGGGGGTTGAGGAAACCATCAAAATTGAGGCAACACTATTATTTGAAATTACAAGAGAACGTACAAGGACAACATCATGACGTTCACTTAATTAAGGGCAACTGAAGCAGGTGTTTTGTTTCCGAATGCTCTACAATGAAAGAAATATCACTCACAATCATTGCTACGGTATCTTTGCTGGAATTGTTTCAAAAGAAGCAGCGTTGCTCCAGTGGGGAACCTGGATCACAACAGACGGAAATCCACCCTACGGTGAAATGTGTTTAAGATATGTAGTGTTCACATTATAGACCATACGCATTCGAATGGCCGACGAATTTGTTGCTGTCCGATCAGTAGAAATCAGAGCCGCTGACGAGATGAACGTTCGTTAGAGAAGCCCACTTGTTGCCATCGAGGTTGACAAGTGTCCGCTCACGTCCATACGCTTAATCTTGATTATTCCGCAATATCAAAAGTATATTGATTGGCAACTTTGAAAAAGTCACACAGAAAAACTGGATAATCTCTCCATTCCTAGTTTTTACTCTTTCAACTAGAGTATGTTCCAAGGGATTCATTGAATCGAACAATTTTGTGCAATAGCGTCTAATTCGAAGGTTTACATACAACAATACAATAGAATGGTTTGTGTTAAAACTGCTGTTCTCCAAAGGTAGCAGAAAAAAGAGCATGCAGTTTGATGGTTCTTCAAAAAGAAAATATTGTGAGGCTGCTCTTCGTCGTATGCCAACCTGATTCAACTCAGTGAGCACTTGTCTGTACTGTAATGTAACGGAACGTAGCTCGGCGCAGTAAAACGCTCTTTGTGTCTTATGTGGCACATTTGGTTGAGCGTTGGGAATTGTGACACACTACCGGGTGAGACGATCAATATTTTCGAGGTAGACGTTTGACAAATAACTTATTGCGGATGCTGTATGTGACGATTATTCACTGTATTTTCAATCAGAACTGTCTCAGTCAACCTCAATCACCATTACCCTCAAGACCTTACTAAGCAATAGTGTCATTTCGCTCCGTGACTAAGCGTTCAAAATCTAGATGTCTAGCTGGGTGAACAATCAAAAGACTGGAAATATTTCGTCAACTAAGTGTTGTCGATCACGCGTTAAAAGTGTACCAGGCAGCAAGTTTGACCATGGCATCAGTACAAAATGGAACTACGTAATATACGTTATCAAACGGGACACCACCTTCTACCATAACTCGGGCTTGGTTTCGTGGACTCATATACTCCATTCATCCCAGAGCTACCGTCCAACAAATTATCACGTTTTTGAACGTTTTCTCTCAGAAACGCCAGAGGAGCACTCCCATCGTTCACTCGATGGGTATAACGAAAACATTGGACGACGGTCTAGTAGATACCCGCAAAATCCGGTGCTCAAACAGCGCAAGGTTCCCATCTTGTTCCCATTCTGTTCTGAAACCCGCAGAAATCGGGAGCAACATAACCAATCTGATAGTAACGAACATCATGTCCATTCTCAAACTCCGCCTTCCTTGAAAACGGACCTAATAACATCTGGGGGAAAACCCTGCGTCGCGTGATACAACGCCTCGTACACTTCAAACTGATCAAGGCTATCGATTTCATCATTGGAGGTAGTTAGCCAGATTTCGAAGCTTATTAATGACTCCAGCAAGATAGATTTTGTACATGGTTGTGTCTAAAACTTGCAGCTGAACAACAAAACATGTCTATAGTCAACACATATGGGTGTCAATATACACACGCCCGTTAGTAATAGCCAAATCATTCTGGTACGCTCCCACTTCATACTCGATGACAACCAACTGTTCCTGATATTAATCAGTATGCAAAAGCTGTGCACGTTAACAATGTTTGAAAAAATATATGCTCAGCCTGTGCGTCTCATATGATTACATACAAATATCGCGTTAATACCCGTGCTTTTTCCCATCCTAATAGGCCACCTGGCAATATCGCTGTATTGTTGAACATATTTCCATCCAACATATCGACCCTGTATACATAATCGACATCAGAATTTGGCTGCAATCGTGTACTAGGAAAAGATTAACACCCAGCAAAAAAACGGAATTGGCCCGGAGTTGGCCTGCACCACACACTGGAATCGGTCCGACCTCGGCTTGGCCAGACACTCAATCGGCCAACAAAAATTTGGCAGCCCACTGTTTACTGGATTGTACGATGCGAGCATTGGCAGAAGCGACATTTACGACAAATTTAATGCTTCTCCATCCCGATAACGTATCCGGGCATCACGACTGTTATCCCTACATATGGCGTACCTAGCTGAGTATACACTTAAACTTGTACATCAACAGATAGGACCTTCTTAGTCTCCGCGTGAACCGCGCTGGCGAGAGAACACACGCTTGTCATCGTTGCATCCCAACGAACGGAAAAGATGAATTCACGGGAAGGGAAAATATATTTTGTACAAGATGTAACCAACTTAGGCTTCTTCCCTGTCACTCGTCCAGGTCCACTGTGTGCCCTGCTGACCCACTGCCGGTGGCAATCTGATATGAGAACATCACGAAAGGAAATCATACATTACCATTGCAATCGTTTCTTTCATCAGTCTACGAGCCGTACGTCCTCCATTCCGATCTTTTGCCTCCTGAAGCCCCCGTTCGATGAAATGGTGTATGTTCCCTTCCAACTCCGAGGGATAATTGTGCTCTTCATGTACGGCAGCTACAGAAATGGTAGATAACGTGTATGATACTTACAAACAATGGCTTCGCACAACCGGGTACCCATCAACCAAACCTTTTATTAATACCAAGCCAGTTCACCTCACCACTGACTTGGTTACCGAAAACGAAAGCGCAGACTTCGCGCACGCATTCCGCTACTGTTCTCCCACGAGGAATTTTTGATGACACACAGGCCTGAAAGGTGGTGTGATAAGAATTATCTTATCTAACGGTATGTTCTAAGTATGCTGGTGACTGCAGCTTTTCTTGAAACTTCTGTAGTGCTTCACGGTCGGTCAGCGGGAATATGTTCCGTATGGTATTCCAAATCAGCTTCTCCTTAGATAAATCCCCTGTGGATGTAACTGAGGAGACGCACGATAAATGCGACCAAATGTTATTCAGCGTTGCCTACATGCGTATCATGCGGTCGTCCATCAGAGTTATGGCTTCCTTCAAATGCATCATTTGGTTGTCGAGGCGATGCATTATTCGTTTCTACATGACGATCCAAGTGCTCATGTGAGGAATCATTGGTAGTGTACGATGTGGACGGAAAAAGGGTGGGGGGATATTTCCGGAAAAATTTATTATTATGTCAAATGATATCTACTAACTCTTTTCCGGATTGATCCACATCCGTGTGTAACAAGGTGCTGAGGCAACATGAAGCGAAACGGAAATGCGGCTCACCTGTTGATTACGTTCAGTTGTTTCATGGAAGAGTATGAAAACAACTTGCTCACATCAATCCTTGGAGGAGGTGCGTCTCGCGACACTTTGCTGTCAAAAGACGATAAAAGGCGTCTGCGTCTGAGACTAAATGGGTGTAAAATGGACTCACTTGTTTTTTTGTACGCTGGCAATGCAGTGTAGGAGGCATCCGTGAAAGTGAAATCGAATTCACACTCCGCCCTTCGCTCATATTCCCTAGCTTCCTGATAGTTTTCTTCGACAGTAACGAAACTTCCGTCATGGAACTTACCTGTGTTCTTCAACACATGGATTTCATGCAACCGAAACCTACCCACTGGTGGCAGTGTGTGGGATAATAGAATTTTCGATCTTTCCGACTGCTTCATAGTTGGTCAAGCAGCCATTACGTCCCTCAACAGCCACGCATGGCTAATAACTGCAACTTCCTTTGTCTTCAGAAACTCCACTATACGGTACATCTGTAATTTCAACATTGCAGTATTCATTCGTTCCAGTAGGAGTTCCACATATATATATGAAGAAAGTCGGTATAACTATGTGCAACGTTCATGGAGCACTAGATCTTATTCACGTCTACCAAGACGACGCTTTGTCTTCAGTGTCATAAATAGTAGCAAAATGTGAACAAAATTCATGAAGCTTGTTGCCCGAATCATAAACGCGAACATTAATTGTACGGTGCTCCCGTAATGCCAGCATCCCATGTACCGCTTATGTGTCCCACCACTGCAATAACTTCCTGCTGTTTTGTTCGTTGATGAGCGTACAACTGTTTCCAATTGCATGAACCATTTCAGCTCTTTACGCTGTATTGTTGAATGTGTTGGGCCACTGTATGAAAATAAAAGACCGTGTACCTCATCGAAGCCATTCAAAGCTATTAAGTGGATGTTCCACTTTTGAAGTAAGAAATTTGAAACTATCAAACACGTCAATTCCTGTTGATTTTTGTTCCGTTAGGACATGAAGTAATTAATGAAGCTCGCTGATACTGTGCCAGTGCCCTCAAAAGTCACTCCACTTTCAAGCGGAGTGCATAAAGGTTAGCGAATTTCAGTCGATTTTGAAAATGACTATAGATTTCCCAGGTGCAGATTAGCAGGATGTTTCAGTTGAACCGATATATAATCAGACACAAAAACAGGTAATCTGTATTACACGGCATTCGACTTAAAGACTGTAGGATTAAAAAGTGTAAGATATTGGTAGGTTAGCAACTTTCCACATGTGCGCGTTAAGTGCGGGATAATTTCAGAGTTATTGTTTATGCTCCGCAGATGAGAGGAAGTAGTTCAAGAGGAAGTCTGGCAACCAGCATTGAAAACATATCAGAACACCCTTCAAAGCAATGTACCCATAAATTCGAATCAACCTTAGTAGTGAAAATATTCATAGTGGTTGTAAATGCGTTATCGTATTACACTCCAAAAATGAAGTGAAGAGGAGGATAGGTCTATCACAAGACTAAGTTACAAATAGTGATGATCATCTTGTAGGCCACTATGGTTGCTTGTGACTGAATGTGGACTTATGAACAGGTTAGTTTATTTCACCAGACATTTTGGCTTGACATAGTGCCGAAGTGTCTGGTGAGAACTTTCAAGGCATATTTGGCGAAGTAAGTTATATGGCTGGCGTAGTTAATACCTCTTTAATTGGTTAGTTTTGTCAGTGAATAGAGACGGACCAACCTATTGTCTCTCGTTTCGGTTATCTGAAGGCACACTTGCTCAGAGGAATGGAAAGTAGTTGAAATCCTATTTCTAAATCTTGCATGGAATGTGCGGCGTTAGTCTTAAGAGCGCCTAGTAGCAGATGACCATCAGCTATTCAGCCAACGTATGCGATTACGTTTGACTTTTAGCTGACGATGTTACTAGCATTGTTGTGCAACACATCTCCAATATCACCAGGTCCCGTTGTACATTTTGTAAGCACAAGGCAAAATTGCCGAGTGTAACTAATGTGTAAACGTTTTGATGTCGTCCGCAAACCGGAAAATCTTAACGTGTTTGATAACATGGCATACGTCACTTATACTTGACAGGAGAAAACAACGGTCCGTGAACTTTTCCTCGCATTGTCCCACCACTAACTTGATTTGATGTCAGCCGGTATGCATCTTGTTTAAGCGCAGCTGTCACTTTATGAAGAAAACCGGCTACTCAAGCATTTGTGGACGCTGGAATGATGCTAGGTTGTTCAAGGAAGAGCTTGTGAGACGCGTTCGAAAGCCCTAAACAGATCTGAAACTAAGATGATCGCCGCACCGCTTGCATTGGTGGGTATCGACACATGGTTGAAAATTCTCGATTGACAAATCATGCACGCTGGAGAAACTGCATTGCGAAGCGTCTGTGAAATTTCATCACACATGTGCTTTCGTGATTTTCCCAAGCTTCCTTGAACAGACCGACTTGTCGTTGTTGTGGGGGGATTTCATGACATCGTATCCAGTGTCATTTTTCCAGTGCGGCAACCAAGTGAAAATATAGTATACTGTCGGACAACTACAAAAATGCATTGTCCAGGACCGGGTTGTCAGTAGAGTTTGGGGATAGGTCTGATGTTGGCCGAGGGGTCGGCACCATCAAGTCGACGTGAACGGCTGGCTGCAGTTAACTAGAGTTGATCAGAAGACGGAAACGATTTTCAAATATGCAACATTGCATTATTTTTGCTGTGGTAACCGTCAGCGGCTCACTGAGAGTTTGTAGTCGACTGCCTTGTTGCACAACGGTCGTTTACATTGATTACGATTTTGGATATGAAGTGGATCTGTGGGCTGAAGCTGCATCCAGAAAAAAGCACGGGAACCAAAGCATCGGTGACTGTGCCGCTAGAAGTTATGCCAGATCAGGCGTTTTGCACTCTGCCGGTTTGCTGTGAGTTATTAAAGAGACTGACTGGAAGCTATCTATGGGTCTGTTATAGGTCTCGTAACCAAGAGGGTTGTTAAGCGTACTTGCGTAGACACTTCAGTCCACGAATTTCGAAGCCAGAAGTGATCAACTGCTTCTTTGCTGTTCAATCGAATCGCCAGTTACAATACGTATGCAACATTCAGAACGACGGTTTTCAATTAGTTTAGCGGCTTTTAAATGCTTGAATCAAAAATCGGCCTGGTTACTGTATTCTTTGAATGCGTTCAATATGATCAGATGGCCGTTGAGGTCCCAGAAAGTTTGAGGAGGGTTAACATATAAATGTGAGTAATTGCTAGACAGACTGGCTGTGAACTTGAAATCATAATTCTCACAATGTATATCTTCGGAATGTTACTCACTGCAGTGTGCAACCTGTTAATGAGACATTTATACAGCTTTGAGAAGGTAAAATTAACCTTAATCACTGCTTGCAACGGGGACTGTGATTGATTCGAGAAGGTCTCATAGATCTGCCCTTCGTTACTAATAAAACTATCGGCCAAATGACTGACTGAAAACATTATAGCTCTGAAGCACATATGATACATTGGATGGAACATATTTCAGTATAAAAACGACTAGAGAAAACAATTTGCCATTGGTCGCGCACTTTCAGAAACTCTTGAATGCGAGCGTTACTATATTCCCATTCTTCCCCCAGTATCACGTGACACTGACCAACCTATAATGTCAATAGATGTTATGACTTTTAGCTTGCTTGAGCTTGGAATGATGAGGCTTCAATGCTTCAAAAGGAATATTCGAGCGATGCACCTAGAAGAGACGAAAAGAAATGGGTGTTAAAAGCTATGAATCGTATAGTATTTTACACAGTAGGATCGGCTGCGGATGATGAGAGTTCTCTCAACTTTTGTGGAATAGCATCAAAAAATGGACTGTATTCATTCAAACCCTGTCACGCAGTCATTCGCCAAACTAACGCTGTGAGGCATGCCGTATCGGAGTGAACTACATCAAGATGGTTACAACGCAATAACTTTTCTGATATCGTCAACTTAGTGGGGTTACAAATGTTTTCAGTTGAAAGAGCAAAATATTGCTTCCTCGGAAATAAGCAATGAGAGGAATCGAGCATCTTTCAAACTCTTGAGAGTTAAATACTCACATTAGTTGGGCGGTGACCATATTGTAATTGTGTTCCATTAGACACTTGGAAAACAGTGGTTTAATTGACTGAACAGTATGGAGCGTCTCCGCCTACCGTGATGTGCATAACGAAAGCACTACCAAACAGTGTGGACTGGACTGCTCGTTTTCGTAGAGTTTCTCGTCGGGATCGTTCTGATGAAAATAACTTTTTCCTTCGAGCGTGAAAATTAGGATGACACGAATGACAGCTGCAACGAGCCACTGACAAACGGCAGACACTGAATGAAAGTGAGGTATCCCAAACTGCTATATGACATGGCACAGAACACACGCCGGTTTCTCAAAATAAACATTACCGGTGGATGTGCAGGAGGGAAATAAGGCTAGCGTCAGATAGCTTACAGTCGGTTTTTTGGCACATGTAGCCCTAAGCTACAGATCACAATAACAATCCGTTAAAACCATTTCAGCAGGTTCTTATTAGGAAAATAACTTCAGTTATCGTCCCATGAGATTCATTCAAATGGTGGGGCAATTATACGCGATTCCCACAAAATTGGAAGTGAACCGCATTCTTCTGATTGGTTTCCAACGTAGTATACGTAATCAACTTATGGGGATGACGGGAAAATATTGCAGTAATGAGGGTGAAACCTTTCAGTTGTAGCCGAGAGCTTATTTAACAACAAATAAAACCAGCTTATTGCCTACGAAGTAGATTTTCTTAGAAATGGCAGGACGTTACTTCTATCAATTATTTCGATGCGGTAGCGAGCGTTGTATGAGCAAAAGTCCGTTGGCAAATGGGTAGTGAAGACAAAATTATACATGAATTGTTTTTGCTTCAGTGGAGCTGGTACTGTCATCGGTTGCCTCACACAGCTGTAGAATACAACCTGCAACTTTTATTTTCCCTAGGTGTTACGCTTCTAATGGCTTGTCTGGGAATCTGCTTCACATGACACTCAGGATGATGGGTGATTTAGAGTAGAAAATGTCGATTTCATTTGATTCAACCTCTAATGGGTTTTTCAAAAAAGTTGAGTTCTAACGTAGTGCAGCTTACTTTGTTACAATTCTTGTTGGTTCATGTTATGACTTCACATGGTGACAACTGTTAACGCAGAAGCATTGAAGTGAATAGGACGTTCTCCAGAATCATGGTCTGACTTCTGGTGGCACGTAAATGCCCACGAAGTGAATCTAAAAACAAGTTTCGCCCTGTCTTCTGACGAAACAACCAGCAAGTAATGTCCTGTCCGTGGGTCGAGGCCTAAAATAAATGTATGGAGGATGAGTGTTATAGGTGGACAAGCTTGATTTCAATTGAATTAGTCTACATTCCACTCCGGTATTGTACGTCTCATCATTACCTGATAGTCTATTCTCATTTGAAAGCTCATAGGGAAGCCAAATATTACACCGTGATGGACCCCAAAAATATGCAGCTTGGAAATGTTATTAAAGTGTACAATTCTGTTAGACAGTCCTAAGGCAAATATAAGCGTCTCGTTGCAGTTGTATGTCCCAAAAATGCTCGGACCAACTAACAGTGAGTTCCGTGGCTTCGAGTGCAATTGTAGGACAAACTTCTATACGTACTAGCACGGTTCCTTCTGTCATATCATTGCAAATGTTGAACCTGTTAAGTGATAGAGAATGTAGCAGCAACGAGCTAATTTCAAAGCATCCAAAGGATCGTCCGTAGATGATCTATGCTATCAGGAGGAATTCTTAATTTCCTGAGATCTTAATGAATTAATTATTGGTCAATCCGAGCCGTGCAGTGAACGTGCTCATAATCTGCGGTTAGGTATTTTTATTAACTCGGGTATCATGACTCCAGCCTTGTGCCGAACATAGAACCATGACGAAATCCTGGTAAAGAAAGCTGGTTTCGGTGCCAAGAATTTAGTGTGCATCACTAAATATGCTAGACAGGCCGAAAGATACCATGGTGTGGTTACGGCGATACAAATTACACTAAACTTAAAAGAGAGAGAACAACTCGCGAACGAAGAGCACAACCTCCTGTCGGTGCGTAAAGAGATGTGTTTGGTGCTAGAATGTCAGCCTGGAGGATCGTACCCGACATGATCCAGCCTGACGTGCCTGAGAAGAAACTCACATGTACCAAGGAGTGTCGTGCTACGTTGGCTGCGGAATGTAATGATATTCACGACGAAATCTTGAAATTACCCAGTGATTACTTGACACATGACGCTGCTTCCTATGAAAATAGGGTTGTCTTTTCAGAGAATGGAAGGTGGTTATTGTCGTCATCCGGCCAATATTCCTGGCCCTGATGACCACGAGCGAGGTGTTTCTTCTTGCATGCTTGTGAGTAGGCCACTGTGAACACAGAAGAATTTCCCTCAACCCACCCTATCCGTCTGTGTCTGGCTCTGAAGTTGTTGGTGTGTCACTATGGGATTCACAAATAATCCTCAACAGGCTAGCACACTGGCACAAGGTGCGTTCACTGATGTCATGACGGGTAACAACAATCTGCACGAAGACTCCTGCAAAGATGGGGCGCTCAGTATGCAAGTGCTGAGAGTTAATCTAACGTTAAGTACCAGCGAGCCCAAGGAAGTCGACACCGGTGACTTCTAAGGTCGTGCTGACGTTTGCCCTATGCACTTACAAGAAGCTGTTGAGCGAATTCTCCAGGATCGATAAGATCTACGTGATAAAAAGAGGTCGTATTGAATGCGTTCGTTGCGGCAAAATTGTAAAGCTCATTTGTGCCCGTTCTTATAGTCTGGACAAAACTTATAGATGCCGTCACTCGCCGTGTTGTCGCTGGACAGTATTCCGGAATAACAACTGTCAAGTTGGGCAGTTGGCTGCTGAGTTCTGTTTCAGCGTGATAACGCGATATCACGACCATGCAACCTCAGCGGCTCGTCTGGTTCTCTCCAATCTACCTAAGAAAAAAGTGAGGTTTTCGGATGTATCGGAAGATCGGTACAATTATCACAACCATCGCACATGACTGCATTCTCCCCTCATTGATAATGAAGTCATTGATATTATCCGGGCTAATGCTGACCAGTTATACGCATCCATCGATTATAAACGGGATTTCAGTGATAATTATTTTGGTTTCAAAATGCTTGAACGATGATATCTGCGGCAACTGGTATCATGGTATTCGTGGCTGAAACTCATCCGACGGAACCGAACTGAAAGCACTTCAATGGCAACCTGTGAACTGTTTCAGCTTTACACGGGATGTCAAATAACTCTGTCGTCGGGATGCATTATGGACTGCTCTGGACAAAAAGCTAGAGTTGTGTACACTCGTGAACACGGGACCATTGACTGCTGATTTATCTTGTATTGCTAACATCAAAGGCCTCCACGATCCATCCGATGACAAGCTA
>LOND01000531.1:116999-136789 GCA_014220965.1 Paragonimus kellicotti | reverse complement strand
TCAAAATCCTTTTGAACGGAAAGTAAACGCAAGTAAGGAATACAGATGTTTATGAACAAATACATTGATTCAACCCCAAAACAGAAAAACAGCACTTGTCTATTAAAATATGCCTGAAAAGTTTGCTGTAAGTTATAGATCGCAAAAGTTTCAATTTCGTTTCGAGAAGGTGGTATGCTCGGAAAGAAAACAAAAAATTATTCGTTGTCGTTATTTTAATGGGGATAAGGCATTTGAGCAAAGAAAGACAAACTTGTTAACAATGCTTTAGGCAACGCGCAGAAAATTAGCGGTACATCTTACTAGTCATTAGGGAGTAGTCGGAATATTTCGAGAAATTACTAAGCAACATGAGAGTCGACGAGCCCCAAAATGGACACGACAACCTGCTGAATTGGTGCGCTTTGTCATACGAACACGGATAGGCCGCGATCACCATCATACTAATTAACGGGTATCGTAATAATGGACGACCTCAGAAATGGACACGATTGTCTCAGGAACAGCGACAGGATCGGATTATTTTGATTGTCTAAGCTGACCCGACAATCACGACGATCTATTCGTCCTCGATTTGTTCAGCTTGAAAAGTAGCCTGACAATGCTTAACTTTGACAATAGAACCCACCAGCGTTACTTTCTATAGAACAGTTCAGCTGCAACAGCTGCAATCTTTTGGCAAAAAAAGCAAACTGACTCGTTTCTTTTGATGAGTACCCCGAACACTCAGACACCACATTAAAACGACGATGATCCCAACAACACGCTGAGTTAGATTTTCGTCAACCGACCGCTACCAACTCAAAACATTCGTATGACCAACCAGGACAAATTAAGCATCACAGTTCACGAAAAGATTACATTCATGCACGGCATGCTACGTAACAGGGCCACAACAAACATTAAACCATCTGATCACATCGCAACCATTAGTCAGACAGAGGTAACTAGACTCAATCATGCCAGTCTAATTACCGTAGTGCGTCAAGCAGGTTCAACGCCTTGAAAAAATGTGTATGTGTGCCTCTCTTGCTCTATCCATGTCTGTCACACTCGAAAGACAGACGTGTACACTTGAAAACGTATGGTACGGATTAGTTAAGAACACAAAGACCGGAGTTAACAGGGAAGCTACTGTGTCTCCCATCGAGGCGATCGGGCAACCTGATCATTACTCACAAGCGAAAGTGGTTGAGCGTTCACATATGATAATTCGGTCGTGCCTAATGTGAGGTCAATGGCGCAGTGGTCAACACGGTTGCCTCATGAAAGCATGGTCAGAGTTCTAGTCCCGGACAGTGGACAAGGATATGCACTACTGACGAGCTCTAACAAGAGCGAAGTTAGCGTATGGTGATTCTTTTCCGAACGGGTTGACTGAATTGACTACGAAAACGTAACAGCTGCGTAAAGCTGATAGAGCGTTTACCACGTGTGGGAATGCCGTTTCTGTCGTTGATTCGAATGCAACCGGAATCCAGAATTTTCGCAGTTAGATCTCCTCTAAAGTAGGACTTGTATTAATCACGGCATGAAACTGAAGATATGCGACTGAGTAAAATAGACAGGACAGGTTATAATGACTGTCAGCAACTCTCGCTTACCTGGTCAAACAGTGTGCGCTTGGCAGTGTGAAACGGAAGGGAACAAAAGAGGCACCGTTCGGCAGTTGTATGTGCTGAATGCTGGTTAATTCGTAGGCAGTGTATGCGCGTCTGATATAGACCTATAAGGTGTATAAGAGAAAGACGTTTTCAAAAGGAGCACTAGCAGACAAACCAAATGAGATCAATTAAGCAAGAGGAACCACTCTAAATGTTCGCAAGACACGGTGCAAAGTAAGTGCAGACCAATAGTATGTTTCAAAATATGAAGTGGCGGACCCGGTACTCCAGAATAACTAATAGCTTACCTCTAATGCAGCGCTGGCCACAGTCTGGTTCGTGTGATAAAAAAAGTCGGTCAATATATCAAACACGACAGTTTCGGAAGTGATGATCTTGTGCAAATTTTCCGGATGAAATTGATTGCCATAAAGGTCCACCGCGGATAAGAAAATTGATTCCGCCTGGTATAAAAAAGAATAGCGATGTAGATGATGAGTAGAATGAGATTTTAGAAGGATGCCAAAATAAAAGATAGCAATAAGCGGTGCCCCTTTGTGAATATCAATAACGGTGCTTGTTTAAGAGACAGAACAGTTACGGTTCTCAAGCGTTTTGCGAGACGCGATTAGAAAGTAAATCTGAAATATTCTATTAGGGGGTTGTATTGAAAATCAATACAAAGCGTTACCACATGAAAAACTAGTCGAATCAGATAGGAGTGATTTCGGACCCAATAAAAGGTGGCAATAAAACTTAACGGTAAAAAGGAAGACTATCATAAACTAAGTGACAGAATGGTTTGAAAACTCACTGTGACCTGACGCAACACCCATGGTAATAATCCAACATGAATTTTAGGACGATCGTCCTAGTAAAAATTCAGACAGTCCGAGTGTATGTGGAATGTTTTACTGGTATATGTTTAAACATGGTAACAACATGTGTATGAGAGCCCACTGTAATTAACAACAGCAAAATTGATAGGTCAATACTCAAAATACTAAGATCACAAACGAATAAAAGATTGGAACGATATGCGTATTGATTCGATCAAAGTTCGTCATTGTGACAAGGACAATCTCACAATTAAGTCGCCTTGCCTACAAAGGGTGGGGACAACTTCTGATGACAAAAACCTCTGCGAAAGGAAGTATCTGGTTAAATAAACGGTGACATACATTTAGAAGAAATCGGGCAATCGATGCTTCCATGCTGATCGTGTGAACGACTTGGTAAGCTGATCTGTCAGGCATTCAACCTATTCCGGAATGTGTTCGGTAAGCTGATAAGATGATCGCCTTTTCACTCAGCTAACACAGGTGACCGAGTACCCATTCTGAGAATTGAATAAGCAACTTCACTCGGCTTGAGGTGGCAATGTGTCCGTTAGACAGAAAGGTCGAGATTAGAGTTGTGTAAATGACGACAGCTACAGTTGAGTAATGCGTGCTGTAATGCATAACGTAGTCACTCGATGAAAGCAGCCGTAGGAAACTTTTTACTTGGCAAACATTGATCAGCACCTCTGTTATGGTACAAGGTTTCCCGCACTGCTTGATAAACTTACCAGAATAGCTGTGATTTTTCAGGGGGTAATACGCGCTCTGAACCGGGATTACGTGCAGTACACAAAGCTCATGCTCTACGAAATGGCCATCTCATAACATATTTGATAACGATATGGGATGAAAACGTTGAAATTTAGATATCGGTCGGTCTATTCGCTTCTGCGGTAATTTGGGGTCTATGCAACACAACTGCTGCAGCTGGAGCTGCAAGTCTCAGAAAAGCGATAAATTCACTTTGCCTAGGTTCAAAGGTGATCATTACGTTCGCAGCTGAAGCGGGGCACGATCTCTGAATAGTCGTCACGGTCATCTCCAATCGCTGTTAAAGCAGACATACAGCGGTGATATGGTACTGCACATGCAATCCGAGAGAGTAACTGCTGCTCCAGACCCAGGAGGATATCTGTCAGAAGATAGTACAGTAGAATACCCACAGTGATGCCATCGGTTTGCGTAACTTTGTCGAACATGAAGGAAAATTTCGTACTTGAACGTTATTGGAACCGTCCTAATTAACTAGGTGGACGTTTAAAATGAACCTGCCTCTCTTAGACTGTTTTATGGATGATATTCGTAGTACTTTTAAGCCGCAAGTTGGTAAACAACGAGGTGGAAAATTCACTAAGTCTACATTCAAAGTTTCATTAAGGAAGACACGACAATTTTGAAGTTGTTCCCCGCATGGAATCCAACAAATTCACCGGTAGGTCTCACACAATCCACTAATCACGACTAGTTTTATCTTGCCAGATGAACAGTGATAAACAATAAGCATGTGTGCAAAGATGGAACGAAATGCCACAAGAAGCGAAATTTCTTTTGCTGATAGTCCTGTTCAAGAATATTACTTGACAGCCGATTGCGACACATATGCCAGCTTTAGTCAGACAACTCACCAAACAGCGTGAAAAACGTTACATTGTACGACGAGAACAAAACGAAATAGAGTATTCAGTGTAAAGTCGCAACAAAACCCAAATTGAACGGGTATCATCAGCACAGTCCGATTATGAAGATAACACCATGACGACCGAGCCTGCCTATCGGTCAATGTCAGTTGGATAGCTGATGAAAACCTTATAATCAGTATGAAGGATGCATAGTAAATTTAATCTTAGACATTTTCGACTAAGTGAACACCTCAACGACAAGAACGTTCATTAAAGCTATGGTTGTCCATACAGTCGACTTATGGAGCCTTAAAAATATTGAATTCAATTTTGAGAAACAATGTCTGTCGTAGCCGATTTCATGTCAGATGTGTCGAATCAAGCGGAGAACCACAGCAGAAACATAACTTCATAGAGACGGCACGTGGGAGAAGCTACGGACAAGCAGAGGAACACAACAGATGTAGATTGGTCGTTCGGTGCTAGACTTCAAGCTCGCAGTTTGAGAAAAATGGCTAAATGAACTTCAGTCACCGGATGGTATCATACGCCAGGGAAATGACTGCTCCAATTCACGGTAAGTGTAAAAAACTAACGTCTACTGACTAAAACGCGTGTCCTGATAAAATTGAGACAGAGCACTAAACGAAAATAAAAGGAGATTACAGCACTAACATGTTTAGTGAAAATGAACACGTTCCGCACTTGAACAAACAACGCAAAATACCATGAGGAGAGAGGGTTGAGGAAGCGACTGTGACAAAGAAACTGATTTACCTGGAAATTCCGTTCACAAGTGATCAGAGTGCTAAGAAAACAAAATAATCTACACGCCACAAACAGCCAGATATACTACGGGGTGCAGTCGCGTATAGGACAACGCAACAAAACCCTTCAAGTGTCCGCTGGGGAGAAACCCGAGGCGCACTCGTCACATCACATATGGTCTATAAGACTTTTATGTAGTTGCGATGATTGCCACATTTCAAGAATTAATCCACCATTAGGCACTCGTAACAGCGAACACAGCATAAAGTGGTTAAATACTCAGATAACTGCCAAATCCTGGCTTAGCGTTGAACACAGTTACTGTTCCGGACGCTTTGAATGGGTTACTGGGGGACAACAGGGACACAACATGCAATTCTCTTGAGCACCGTCGATTAACTACACTTACCTACCCCTCTCTTTGCAGACGAAAAAACAGTTAGATCTAATACTTCGGCTGCCTCGATAAGTAGACTATTAAGAGAATTGGGCAAGCTTAGATTACCGTGATAACCTACGTCGCCTACCAGACGTTCAGTTTAATTGCAAAAGGCGGTGGTTATAAATCGAGTCCGTTTATCTTATTGTGGACGGCCCTTGTAATCAAGTAAGATGAGTGTGTGCGTTTGAAATGTGTGAAATGTTGAGCCAGATTTATGTTTAATAAGTTCGTTACAAAAAATCGCACCTGATTCCGTCTTAACTCGTACGAAGGAGTTTGCAAAGAGATTAACAACTGCCGCGCGGACAATGCGACTTTCGAGTTTCCCGTCGCACCGAGTTCAGTTAAAGCCTTCAGACTACCTTTAAGATCACAGGTCGTGCTCAGCTCTCGGCGTTCGCGTAGCAACTCAATCAGCCGAACGATCAATGCATTTTTAGCAGCCAGCTGTCGATGTGAAAATATAACAGCCACGATATCTGCTATTGAATGTGGTTGGATTAGGTTTTGCAGTGCCGGTGGCACCGAATCCAAACACAGGCGTGCGTCCGATGCCTGCGTGTCCGATGACTCCTCTTCTTCATCGTGGTTATTTTGATTAGTTGAGTCATTTGCCCAGGCGCTCGTGCTATGACAACGAGCCAGCAGCTGTCGAGTGCATTTGTCGTATTGACCTGTGAGTGCGTGCGCACGAGGACATGAGAGAAGAGAAGTTAAAATATATGGGCACACAGTTCGATACAAATACACATCTAAGACTATCAACACGTCATAAGTATACGCACAAGTCAGAAACACAAAAGATCTATTGGAGAAGCGACCTCCCACGCATGGGTATAGCGTCAACAAGCTTAGAGCAGACATGCCAGATATAGTACATTAGTTTCTCAATAAGCCCATTCAGCTAGAATATTTTCTTTGGGATCAAGCACTTTGTGTACACAAGATAACCCTTCATCGTACAGTATGGCACATCCCATTGTAACGACGCTGCAAGGATGACACACTGATCGTCACCTAAACAAAGAGACGAAAAAAGGTTCCTGGTGCATTGATTTATTTGAACTCTTCTGTTGCTATCTGAATCTGAGAAAAGAAATTGATCAACTCTATTACACGTTAGTACTAACCTACAAGATGTCACTACGTGAACAGTAAACCGGAAACTTACCAAGAAGGCCTGAAACCAGAACTCCGAAGGATTTCCATTCACTCGGTAAAAACGCTTGGTTATGCAACGCTTATTTCATCGAGCGTGAACGATTCAAATATGTGGTATAATGGGCTCCGACCTAAAAATTATTCGTAACAGGCTGACCTCCAGAGGTTATTCAATGAGTTTTAGTGTTACAACAAGCCGAAAATATCGAAGCTGAAAGAAGCGTCCATTTCTAGGAAAGTAATATACACGAAAACGTTCTATAAAGAATGCAGTGACATGCTAATTCTAATGATCAGCCAGACACAGGCCGCTTGACGGACGGTTTGATCGAGCTGGTTATGTTAGACCAGCTCACAACCATCTACTTTGATCAAGAAAAGGACACCAGAATTGCATACACCGCAATGCATATAAATTTCGCGTTTTCTACGGTTAAAACAAAAAGTGGCAGACGTGCTACCATGCTGTATCTACAGTTTGCATACATCTGCGATGACGTACAAATTCGTAAAAGTAAGCAACATATGCTTCTTAGGGAAGACCAGCATGCCTTTCGTGGCGAAGCCCGACGTGATCCTGTTAGACAGCGTAGGCCGACCACCTTAAGCACTGAACATCTGATGGAGAACATTCACAGACAGTTCCCGTGTATTGACGACACATCGCAAACTCGTTATCCCGAAGTCACTCGAAAACACGCTGGACAAACGTAATAAGTCGGCCCTGGGTGTACAGAGGCGATTGCCCTTGACGTTGCATCACTTAGATTAGGATCAATGAAAGGAGAGGGTGGTCAGTGACTTAATTATTCCTCTACTATCAACCAGTAACCAAAACATGGTTCAACCAGTCTAATGATCCTTGATATTTCAACTCAACAGAAATCCTAGTCGTGGGGTCGCCGAATGGAGTTTACTGCTTCCCATTAAGATGATCGAGCAATCTGAGCAGTATTCACAAACAACTGTGGCTGAGTGTACATAATATGAGTATTCAGTCGTGCCTAGCATGAGGTCAATGGCGCATCGGTCAACACGGTTGCATCAGGAAATTATGTCCGATGTCCAAACCCAGGTAATGGCAGGACCACGATAACACTGATGAGCCCTAACAACAGCGAAAGTCGAGCATAGCACTTGTTTTCGACGCAGGTTAATTGGAAATTCTATGGGAATGCAAAAGCTACGATCAATGGTGAGTTCAATTTATAATAACCAAAACCCTCTGCGACTCACCAGTAACTATTCCCGCCAAAACCTAGTTCCACACTTTGTGCTTCACTACTGTGCTATATACACTTCGTAGAAATGAGCGTATTACCACTTTGCAAATGTGGTTTTCTGAGTTTACTAATGGAGCAGGAGCTCCTGAATTTTCAAATAAAGTAAAACAGCCTTAAGATGAGAAACGGTTGTATCCATCCTCAACGTGTCATATATCACAGCAGTGCTGGAGTACAAAAGAGGAATTGAAATAAAGAGCTGTAAATCTCCAAAGTCACTGCACAGTGTCTGAGTCAGAATCTGTTAACTCAGGATCTCGTTTCAAAAAGATGACTCTACAAGTAGCTACAGTTCAGCGAAGCTTTTGTATGAAAGAGAATGTCAATCACATCCGATCGAGACCATGGTCGCCGTGTAACGATTACCCATAGATGGGCGTTCGCGTTGTCTTAAATCAAAATAGTCTTTCAAAAACAGGAGGCTGTCGAAACACACCATAGCTTTGGTAAGAATAACGTTCTGACAAGGTTCAGGCTAGGAGATAAGTCTTCATCTTGGAACAGGTTTTCACGTAAAATGGACTTGAAATGATGGTACACAGCCTGGAAGTCATCGCCATTACTACATGACATTTAATTCTCAAATATGTCAACGGGAAACTGTTCTTTGTCTGCATAAGTCACAAGGACGGATGAGTGGATTGCAACCCTGGTCATGAGACACGTTGATCAACGATGTCAGCCACATGTACAGCGCTCATCTCTACGGTAAGCGTTGCGCATTTGAAAGCATTGCGGTTCACATTGGCTATGAATTATTTTCACGTAAATCCTCACTGAGAGTCATGTGTTTATCTGTGGCCACGGTATCATGTGCCCCGCAACGGAAGTGCTTAAACCGGAAGTGCAACAGCAGGTCAAGGGTATCACAGTTGAACCGTTTCCTTTATCAGACAACATGCATTATCACGATTGGTTATTTTTTCCGCGCGACGTATCGCGTTTACGTAATGGTTATCATTCACACAGTGAATGTAAGTGGTGTTCATTCAGTCCAGTTATACATTACACTCTTGATACGTTCTCTGGCAACTGTTAAAACAAGGCAGGTTGTGAGGGTAGTGAAGTGGTGAAAACGGTATGACCAGTGATTACCACATCTAACACGACTTAAAACTGGTCGTCAAATGTTGGAGCCCTGAGATATGCAAAAGCATTAATTTGCGATTATGACATACGTGTAAACATCTTTCGAACTAACCAAATGTGGTACGAGCAACGGTACCGAACTGAGTTCTAATTGCAAGGTATTTCTTAGGCATCTGACAAACGAAGACATCACATCGCTTCCCCAGCTCTGCTATTTTTTTATTTTCAATTAAAGTAACGTTCAAGATTTACAGTTTATCTAACAAGACTGTCTTCGGTAGATCGTTCATATTATCGTGACCAGCTAAGAATACAGCATCCACTGTTAATGGGAACCCAATCACGATAATGTGAACGGTCTACCGAAGACATTCTTATTAGATAAACTAAATCCTGAACGTTACTTTTATTGAGAAGAGAAAAAAACACCGAAAACAGAAACAAGCAAAATCAAACTATTTTCGTCATTTCTACGGAGCGTACTATAAATGAAAATCCTCTGAGGGGTCGTCAAAAACAGTGCAGCCGACAAGTTCGTTTTCAGCTATGCATCACTAGGGCGATCTGAATTCCACGTTCCCGAATGTGTCACAATAATGCCAGAGATATTCACTCAGTGGAACCGAGTACATATCACAATTTGGGTATTGTATACAGTTACCACCGCTTGTACAAAACTGACGACGTTTAACTTACCGCGGCAATGAGTCGGTTTTACCCAGGGGAAAATCACCGTCCATTTTAGTTGGTTTCACATCAAATCACTTGTACAAGTAGGACGTAGCACATAATGATGAGTTAAATCCACGAAAGCAATACGTGCCACTTCCGAAAAACTGTTGAGTATGTGCCAAACATGAACGGTAGGAAAGGCAAACAAATCGTGCAAGAAAACAAGCGGGCATAATCAGCAATACTGTGGTATTACCCAAACAGCGGACCTATACGACAACTCACTTGCACACCGGCAAGCCACGTACAGTGACAGTTAACAACAGTACAGTTAATGTCATACACAGTTTCAGTTCCGCAACCGGTGTTAACGCAGCTAACCTAGACAGTGTGTTGTGCGATCATAAATGGACACTCACAACCTTAAAGAATTCACAGATAAATCGTCGACAAAACAGTAAATTCGTCATGTGGCGATCGCCACTTCCAGCCGAATGAATGGTACCTCTAATTTAAGACATCTGAAGTACCTCAAGGTTGGGAATAAAGCCAATGTGGAGAAAAAAATCAAATCGGACGGACTGAAGGTCCAAATCAACTTAGCCAGTTCTAGCAAGAGTAGTGGGTAATTACTTGGTTCAAACAGTACTGACAGATCGCAAAAATGATGATCCCTCAAAATACATACGAAAGGAAATTAAAAAGGCTTCTGAATAACCATTACACGATTCACTGCTGCTTGACAATCCACTTTTAGCCACCTTAAGCCAAAGAATCCAAAATCATTCCAAATGAACAAACCAGCTGGGACAAAACACCCACCGTGTTGAAAATATCTCTCCACTACAACATAACCCAACAACAACTGTGACAGGACGTGAACTGCATGACCGCGAAGACCGTTAAGATAGCGTTCGGAAAGGTCAACCAATCGCTGAACGGTTTGCTGAAACTTCACCACTTCGGCTTCCTGTGACTGGATGGCAGTAAGGTCAGAAGGCGATCGACGTCCGGCCCCACGGCGAATGCGGTGAATGTGACTATCAATCAACCGTAGAATCTGCTTTGACGGAAAATGAGCCATGACGGAGGTCACTTGACCAGCGTACAGTTTGGCCTGCGTTCGCAACTCACGCTCTAACTGAGGAGGCAATCGTCCGGCTAGATGAGCAATTGTATCCTGTAAAATAACAAGAACAAGCGAACAAACGAGTTGATAGGAAGCTGTTACATCGAAATTTCCCAGTTCATGAGTGATAAGTACGTAGCGATCTGCCAAACTTTGCAAACTGGATCGATGACCCTCGATTCAAGCGAGTTCGGAAGGTTTGGTCTGACAATCCTTAGAGAATTTAATAAAATCGTTTATCATGAGACGAATCGCAGCAGTGTTAGAATGAACCCCGTTTTGGGGTTTATGAAAACTCCACAAATGACAAATGAATCAGATAGCAATGTACCGTAAAAGGGAAATTAAAAAACCGGTTAAATTAGTTCAAAATACCAGCCCTACACCAGGAGTAAAACGAACAACGGCGACGATGGGAATAAAGCGGAAAAATAACCAAGAGTCGACAGGCCTCCAGCAATGGGCGATGCTCGGCAGGCAATAGGGATGCGAACAGCTTTACGGGTAACAGCAAAAGGATCAAAAAGATATCAGCAACTTTAGGTGAATGGGGTAGATTAGCAACCAAGTGACTAAGCTGATCATATGCGAATTAATCCAACTGACAAGCATGACAACATTTACACCAAGGATCGAACAATTCGCAAGATTTAGTGAGTCAGTAATTGTGCGCGGGGTAACAAAAATAGGTAGGTGGCAATTTCAGACTTTAAAGAATTGGGAAATTTGGCGCCGGATGACATCGCCGTACCAGTCGCAAACGAACCAGATCGACGGAGCGGTTCAATCGTACAATGAACAAAATGGCTGAACAGTAGAGAAAATAACTGAGAAGGACTAACAGAGGTCATGTTTATACATCGTACGACGGAGCATGCAATACCGCAGAGTTCATCAGTTGAGCTTGCACACAGAGACCAAGCCAAGGATACTCTCGGATGTCTGTGTCCGGAGACAGAGAGACAATTACTACCCCAAGAACAATGACACCTGGAACACCGTGTGCTTGAACGGATAACAAACAGCGTCGAAATAAACAAAGGTATGACGTGAGGCACAACACACATAAATGGCGCCCGTTCAGGATCGGAGACCAGGTGAAAGTAAGAGACTACGGTCGACCAGAAACATCCGGCCCCGGCGCAGGAAAATTTAGAAGGACGGTGGAACGGACCATTTGCTATCATCAACAACAAGAATACAAGCTTTCAAATCAACTAAGGTCCTCGTGGGAATAGAGCAATGGTGTACACCTGGCATCTTTGCACAATCGTGGCAAGTTCCTTAAAAGAGGGGCGAGTGAGATGAATGACCAAATCGGAAACGCGATTATTCCAACACTCGGTGGAATATCTCGACGCGGTGGTGAGATATGACCAAAGCCCACAGCGGGTGGATTGCGGACAACACGAGCGACCGGATGA
Source organism: Paragonimus kellicotti (assembly GCA_014220965.1). Classification (NCBI taxonomy): domain Eukaryota; kingdom Metazoa; phylum Platyhelminthes; class Trematoda; order Plagiorchiida; family Troglotrematidae; genus Paragonimus; species Paragonimus kellicotti. The sequence goes on along the minus strand of LOND01000531.1, from coordinate 124,756 downwards.
GCCATCACTTAACGAAATCGATCAACGGGCGAGAAATGGCAAGCAAAAACCCACGACAGAAAGCGTCAGCCACACGCACAAAACCAGGCAGAAGTGCACACGACATCTAAACGGAAACCGCCGCTGCATTGTGGGCTGGAATTCCGGTTGATAGACCCGAACGCGCGCGTGGCGTGGCAACGTGCGAGTTGGGCAGTAAGAATCGTGCTTGAGTGGACGACTTTTTGTCACATCACAGCACGGACGAATCTTGCCAGTGGTTGAGATCACGCCCAAATGGCCAAAAGTTAACTAAAATCTCCCTTCCGAAGTAGGCATGTAAATCGATAAGTGCACGCCACCGTTTCGGGCTAAGACTGGGGTTCGAACTAAGCTCAGTTTCACTAACCACTACACAGGCCATCGACGTCGAAAAATTTTTTTTAATTCTCAAAGACGGGCAGCACACTCCGATAATTTTAAGAAAATTGAGACGAAGATATGAAAGAAAGAATGAACCACCAAAACTGTGCACACACACACACCTGTAGTTCTAATAACGGTAAGCGAGGATCGTGCAAGAAACTCATGAGATTCTCCAGACTTTGGTTTATCCAAGGAGTGAGAAATGGTTCCGGTAGCGCATAGCCCAGCAGCACTTGTTCCAACGAAGCCAAAAGACGTGAGAAATGATGATGGAGTTTCTCACCGCTCAATCGGTGTAATGTGCTAGTGGACTGGCAGAGATTAGCCAAAGGGAATGACGAACCGAAAGAGTGACTCGAGGAAGAATGAGTGAAGTTGGTCGAGGCAGCGGAACGCAATTCCAATGCATGATCGGGTGAAATGGTACATAGCGAGGCACGCTTTTTACGTTGTTCTTCCGAAGGTGCACATGATGGGCCCACAGAATCCAACGCATTAAAGCATGTGTTATGTACCTTCAAGTCACCCTGTATGGTTGCACGGCGCTCCAGTGAACTAACGTCACAAGGAAGTAGCAGGGGACCACTGAATAAGCAAAAGCAGAAATAAAAAAGACGATTCAGTGCAAAACAACTAAACGCTACTAGATCAATTTATAATGTGAAGTCGTTTACTTCTGTAATTAATTCTACGGACTAACCGACGATGATCTATAATCGCGTCAGCCATAGGCAGTACGCTGGCGCGTAAGTGAAAAGCGGGTACGCGGTCAACTGACCAAACTGTATAAGGCTGCTTGTGCTGGCTAGGTCAACTAGTTTGTTGCATATCGAAGCTGTGTAGCACATTGGACAATAACCATCGAGATCACTAATGATTATGAAAAAAAACCTGATTGGCCAGGCAATGGTATGGTCCACCAAGGCCAAAGCTGAGATATCAAGTGGCGCCAGTTAATGGCGCCTTCCACGATGAGGACATCTGGTGCAACAGCATGACTCGATCAACAGAGTGCTTTCATCCAGACAACTGTTAACTCTTTGAAATGGGGGTTCCTCAATGTTTACATTGTAACAAAGAATGACGGGAAAACTGGCTTACTTATAGGGTTGTAGTATTTTCAGCTGTGTCGGATCGTCCAATTTAAGATGAGCTAATTCAGTCCCTGGTTCCAGCGTAGAGCCCGGAATGCGTTTGAGACTGATCTCACCTGAAGCGGGCACGCGTAACTCAAGCACCAGTTTCATCACTTCGATCAGCGCGAACACCTCATTCGCCGATACGTGGGCGCCGTCTGCCACGGTGAACTGGAGCAACTTTCCCGTCGAATGAGACCTGATTAAGGGTCAACCCAGATGCGTTTTAGTTCGGAAGTGTGTGCAACTTTGAAATCAAAGTCACATATGACCTGAGCACCAAGAAAACGCGAGCCTACCTGAGCACTGATGGGTCTGTTTCCTTAGAGAAGACCATCGTCCGGTTATTAATCGCCGTTCGGTAGCCCTCGGCGTCTTCGTGGCAATAGGTCATATAACTCGCCAGTTCATGACAGACTAGTAAACCGTCTGACGACATACGATGCGCCTCGATACAGAGAAGACTTCCGTTGGAAATCAGATGGAAGCTGGACGGTCCAGTCCGAAAGACCTGGCAGCAGAAAGTAGTGGAATATTGGGGTACCGTTCACAGAGTAACTTTGGGTCCGGAACTACGACACAAAATATTTATTTGTTGATCCATACTTTAAAAAATATGGTAAAAAGGTAAGTAGTCAGGGATTTTATTGGTCTATATCGAGAAACCATATGCATCCATCCATACGTCGATTCGGTTACTACGTAGGGAAATCGAAGATGAAGGTCGTGCAAACAGACCCTATAGGCGGAAATGGGCATCACAATCGGTGAAGGGGATCGGACGTAGCCCATTAAGTTGATGATGTTGAGTTATCGGATTATTAAACCAGTCAAGTATGTTAACGAACTCGATCAAGAAAAGACCTGATCAATATTCACACACCAGCAGTTACCATATTGGCAATGAGCATACGTCGTCACACGAAAATTTTTAAAAAAAATTTCAGAATAAACGTCACATAATCAAAAGAATAACGAAGTCATTGATAATTGCTCTGAGTTGTGGCTATGTGATGAATGATTCAGGGTCAACAAGTGAAAGTAAGCAGTTGATTTAGTTGGAATTTCACCTGGACTAATCATCGTCAAGTTTATCTAGTTATGTTAAAAACAAGAAATAAGGCCAACTGCATTGGACGGTACGGAAAGCCAGACAACCGCAATACAACGTGATCCTGAATATTTGACTTTTTTTAGTCAAAGTAAGATAAGTACGGCGCTTCACGGGTTGAAATCACGTCTTACTGAACTTGCCGATCAGATTGCTTCAGTTCATATACCTAACCGTGTAGATGGGTAGCTAGTGGAATGGAGCAGACGAATAATTTAATCCATAGGCACAAAAACTCACCTACCCACTTTTATACAATGATATACTTGACAGTGCACAAAATTAGCGCGTACAGTGTAGTCAGTAGTGAACAGGAATGTTGCAAGTTACGCTAAACGCCGTAAAACAGCAGTTTAAACTGCAATTTATTTGTGTCAAGGCTACACAAAGCAAACATAATGGAACATCAACAGCTGGTGCTTACTTTGACTCCAAATTTAGTGCCACCAGAGACCAAATTCACATCCACACAGTTTGTCAGCGTGTTAGAGGGTAAAAACTGACCACTAGAAAATGTAGGGAAAATATGAGGGACCATGCAGATCCCGATTAATATGAATCGCGTGCGCTCACATAAATTCATTTACTGCTTCGAATGTAAAAGTTAAGAGGGATTAATTTCCAGACAAGCAACTGCACCTCAACCAGAAGACCGCATAAACTACTACTGATACTGCATAGCTCTAAAAGAATGTTGAAAACATCACAAGTTAAAAACAGTTACAAACACTGTATTAGGAGTTTGAAAACCGGTAAGTAAAGAACGTCGAATGATCCACTATATCCTTCCAGGCCACCGACGGCTAACAGGAATCTTCCGATGGAACGGCAGTTCAATAGAAAACACAGGGTTCACTCCTTCGAGATTGGTCAACCGGTACTTGCCAGGAACTACCGTGGGATAGAAATCGTATGGACACAATTCGAAACCGTCGGGCGCAGTACTCTATGAAACTCAAGTTGGCCCACACACTTGGATACGCATACCAATCAGATCAGACCGTTTGGGGGACAAACGGCCCATTTGGAGAATCGAGGCCTGCCGCTGGAAGAGCTACTGGACAACGCCAAGGGTCAAGAGACACGCCAGAGACGCAAAACGTTGAGGTTCAAGAGAAGTCACCTAAACGTTGCCAACACCTCCACGATCAAACCGCACAAGGACCACTGTGACCCATTCCAAGTGAATCCTCATTCACGTACGTACGATCAACGAGCTCAAAGGGGAGGTGTTAGGAGGCGCATCTCCTAACGAAACAGCCAGGACGCATCACGCCACATCGATCGGCCGGCCCAGCTCGGATGGTATGGTCGTGGGTGGTGGTATGGTTCCACTCAGCCAATCAGATTGCAGGTGTGCGGTCGAACGCCTGTGCGCTATCTGGACTGTTTTCTCGCGTTGCTTTCTGATGCCCCCTGTAACGTGATTTGTTCTGACGCCGTGACTGCCATATATGACTGTTTCATTTGATTCGCTCTGTCTGTCGGCCATCTATGGTAATCGTTTCGTCCTATAAATTTAGAGCCTCTGTGGCCTAATTTTGTCTCGCTCTTCCAATAAACGGTGTTGCCGCGTCTCTTCTCATTTCTCGGTTTTGGGTCAAGCGACTGAGCGCGTAACCAAGGCGACGATCCAAATACCTAAAATAACGTTGGCCGAATTGCAGGTGGGACTTAGTCAAACGAACCTGTGAGCATAATCCAGTCTGGGGTACATAAGACTATCACAAGTGTAACTGTAGTACATCTTATTAGATCGAACCCTGCAGTCAGTGCAACCACTTCGTCCAATTTGCCGAGCAAAGAAAGTCAATCGAAAACTATGGAATATAAAATTTTCACGGCAGCAAAAACAATCGGAATTCGATCGGTTAATTCACTCGCGTGCACTCAGAAACTCCTTGTCCAATCTCTGTGGTTATCATGTCCTGCCACCCATACCATACACACCCAAAATGTCGCCTCAGTTGCGTCATCGCTTGAAGGTGTTGTGATCGCGAAGTGTTTGACCTCGTAGATAAAATCTGTGTTTTTGTTTAATGTGCCAGCAATAAAGATAACGTACCGAGCAGGCTGATGAATTACAGAAAACGGCTTTGTTTTTTTTGCATGTATCTGTCTATACATTGTACCTGCTACGTAAGCTGAGCAGGGAAATCACAGCATTGGCATCGAGTCTATACTATTGCGTACCGCATACACCGTGATATGCATTACACATACCACTGAAGAGGAAGAGATTAACAAGTTAAGCGAGATTGTTCCAGATGCAGCTATAATAATTTCAATGAAATTGACATTTGCATTACTTAGTAATGGATTTAAACGAAACATTTTGTTGCTCACTGGTGTCTCTCAACGAAATCTGCTGCGATTAACGGCTGCCTAATATTCGTACGGGAGCAACCATGCAAGCAAAGTGGAACCGTGCATGACAAGCAGGAGGGGAAATCACTACACACACACGTTCACTGAATAAGTTTTACAATAAGCACAACGGGGATGACACTTCGATTAGCAAGGGAAGCGAAATGTCCATGGGAGAAAATAGTGGACATTCCGGATATACGAAAGAAGATTGGCAAACAATGACTTATTAGTTTTCAAAAACTATTGGTCACATCTGGGTCGAAAAAGAAGTGAGGCCCAGGTGCGTCGTCAAAAATTTACCGTTCCAGATGTAACTCATAGTTTCTTGTTAGCTGTCGCAGAGATCGATCGGCAATGTGCAATGCGGTGCATACGACTCCGAGAAGAAGATCGGGTTTCTCGACCTACGAGCAAACGAAATCAGAAGTTGAGTAATGTAAGCTAAAGAAAAAGAAAAACGGCGTTATCGAGGTAAACATCATCTGACTGGGACAACTACCCGTTAAGGAATAAGGCAAACAGAACCCAGATGATACGCTCACAAGCCAATAACACGCAGCAGCGTCACAAAATTAAACCGAATATGTGACCGTTCTGTCATCAGTAGGCTAACTCAAAAAACACAAACGTTGTATCCTACTTGCGACTTGAGACAACCAACAAACTGATAGGAAACAAACACTGCAAGACCTTGGCGTTGGCGATATACAACATAACACGGTAAGCGGCACAAACCCAATCGAAGTTATGTTAAATGGGTGTTAGCATATCACAAACATTTCTTTTATCCCATAGTTTACAGAGTTGGCCTCAGAACAAGCTAGATCTGAGCCATTTTAACATTTCCAAGCACTCCCTCTTTCAAAACCTATTATGTTCCTTTAGTTCGAGGTTGACCGGGATCGAGGTACATTTGGTCTTAAGAAAGGGCACTAAAAAATGTTACGGTCAACAGAAAATTGTATCCCCATTCTATAAAAGATTACACAGTTGGCAAACATCAAGAAATCGAGTCTTTATCCCAACAGATGGAACAAAACTGCCCAACTCCATGTTGACTACTGTACTAAAGTAATGCAGAAAATGAGTGGTAACTAAAACCAGCAGGAAAACGACCCGATAATAGACGGAGATTACGCACTATTTGCGTTCACGGATGACATACGGGTAGTTTTTGTCAGACAGTGCGCCCGAACGCAGTTCGAGCAAGAAGACGGTTTACTTCAAGTCACCAGAAACAGACTAACTATTGCCACATCAATGGACCATTACGAAATACATTTGGCAGAAACTGAGAAACAAGTATAGACGATGTTCAAGTGCAACAACGGTATATACAGCTGGGCAACTACAGAAGGAAACATGAAAGATCGAGTTGAAATTTGCCATTGCTAATTAAACGGTATCATCTTCCAACCTGTCCAAAACTCATATAAATCTACGCCGTAGAGGTAGTCGAAGTACAACTTGTCAGATAACCACAGTGAAGGCCAGAATGCTACCATTTTCAAATAGTAACCATGTGAGGTTGATAACGCCTGGTGAAGACCGCCCACAAGTTACATTGTATCACGTCGACCGACAGGTTGATCTTAGCCAGTCCTTATTACATGGAATAACTGCAAGCAAACGTCGTCACGATAGAGGAAACCAAAGTGGCCCGTTAACGAATGCGTAAATCGTTACACACGAATATGGAAATCGTTACGTTTAGATCGGACACGATTAGCGGTTAGCTCGTGAGTTTCAGAATCATAGTGAGTGGAGCAGCCATCCATCAAAACGTATTACAGAGTAACGTTACCAGTGGACAGTGATTCAAACGGTCTGATCTGACAGACAGTGTAACATAAAATATAAAATGCAGACAGTAAAATAAGATCGCCGGCAAGCATGTCACCTGATCTTTTTGGGCAATTCGTTTGTCCAACCAGTCTGTATCAATCCTGTGATTCATAAAAGCCTCCGATTCCATGATTTTGATCAGATATTCAACGGTAGTCCGAAAATCGCCACGAATAGACAATTCTTTAAGTGCCAAGACGAGATTTCTGCAAAAAGATGCAAACTGTGATGACAGAAATAGGTGATTGCTGAAACATCAGGAGTGTATGAACGCGAATTCAACTTAACTGAACTCGGATAAGAGGACGTGTAGGTCAAAGCTCAAACTGATGAGGGTTGTTCCGATATAATGGTGTCCAGTAATGAGCAGTAAGAGGCACGCTTGCCAGTTGACGTTTGTTTACCAGTCTTCGTTAACTTAAAAGGACCTCCCTCATAATAAGGGCTTCGCTGCCCAAAGCAAACAAGTTCATCCGCTGACTCTTCGGTACCGATCGCGCACACGTGCGACCACGCCTTATACCTTCTTGGACTTATCACTGACCACTTCGATGGTTATCAGGATTCGGAGAGCCTTGCCCAAATGACAGCTTCCCATGGTTGAAGTTTTATTACCTCAAATCATTTATCAACAACAACCCCAAAGACAGCAATATATCAGTGGTACCCATTGATGTTTAACTGTCGTCCAACCATGAAGAAGAAAAAGCACGCTCTAGCCAGGTAGAAAAAAACAGAGGGGGAGGACCTAAATGTTGAAAACAACTACGTTAAATAGCTACTTCAAACCACTGGCCACATGCCATTCGCTGTCAAGGCAGCATCAACTTTGCAAACGGTTATTCTTCGTGCACATGAAACAGGGTGGTGGTGTCGGACATATATATATA
>LOND01000531.1:91901-116899 GCA_014220965.1 Paragonimus kellicotti | reverse complement strand
CACACACACCAAACCGGGCAGAAGTGCACACGACGTGCGTGCGGAAACCGGGGTTGCTGTGGCCTGGAATTCTGACTCATAAACGCAAGCGGCACGTAGCATGGCAACCAGCGAGTTGGACAATACAGATGTGCTTTATTGGACGTATTTTCGCTACAGTAGGAACAACCTCAACCGCATACGGGAGTCCGCCACAAGACTGGAAGTTTAAGCGCGGGATACACCACTTGTCGCCACCAGACCTCAGTGTGATCAAATGGCGTCCAGGGAGATCCAGTTCAGCTGGAAGATGGCATGAGGAAATCTAACGGTCTTGACCGCGTTGCGATGTGGTGTTAATGAATAAAGAATAATGACGAGGGTTTTCATGGTCAACGATCAACTGGATGAGTCACATATCATGAACGTACAATATCTGTGGTGGATGTCCGACTAACGCTAAACAGCATCCCAGTGGACTGTGTCCATTTACGCTAACGAGGTGAGAACAAGCCATAACTCAATTACACACAAATTCCCCCTCGCCTCATAACCGATGCTCACAGAATTGCAGGTCGGGCGGATAATACCGTTGGCCCGTAACGCGAAAGGTAGTCGGTCCGATCCCCATTCAGATTATCTCTACCTGATGAGTCCAAACAAGGACGGGACCGGCCGTAGAGTGTCGATTTGAGGGTAAGCGTCACGAAGCATTACAGACATAACTGGTACTGTTATTCAGAAAAAGAAGCCGGTCTTCTTCCAACCTCCAACCAGAAACACTAGAAGGCTACAGTTCTTCAGACCTCTAACTGTTGTCATGCCTGACATGAATGACTCTATTAGTGTAAACAATACATCGTTCAGTTCAGAACAATAGGTTATCAAAGTGTACAAGCCGTCACACCACGTCAAGACTAAGTCTCCTACTGCCAGGTAACGTGAACAACAACAGTTAAAAACCAAATAAAGTTAACACGAACCTAATCAACAGTAAATGTTTGCTGCCAATCAAACAGCCTTTGTTAACAAGATATTGTCAGATTGTCTGACTCAAAATGATCAAAAACGCGCAGCAGTCTTAAGATTGCCTGTCGGCATCTAGATTAAATACAAAAAATAATATCATGTTCCTGACTGCTTCATGAAGCGGTCATGTGATGGTCCGCATTAGTAACAACATTTCCATGCAGTGAGTTTTACATTAAACAAAATAGGAAAACTGGACATACAAGCAACGGTGGACAAATAGGGTTGCCCTCGTACCAGCATGAGTTACACACTTGTACATGATCATCCCATATGTGTATTCGCGATAATCATCTTGTTTTTAAGCAAAACAGAATTCATAGGAATGACAAAACAGACACGGAAAGATAGATAAATGAGGGAACTGTAACGCAATGGTCTCCAGATTATCTTACACATACAAACTGACCAAGCTGAGGAACGGATTTGGCAATTTCGTCAGTGATTTCCACGGAGCTTCGTGTATGCCTGACAGCGTGAGATGAGTCCAATTTATTCGGAGCTGCTGGTGGCGGGCTAGGCGTTCGAATCGGACTAGCCGGTGGGCATTCAGGAAGAAATGGGTGTGGTAGAATCGTGGTCGGATAAGAGTCGGCTAAACGGGGGACCTCTGACAACCCATCTTTCACTGACAAACACGAGGTAAATAATGGTGATAAACGTGTACGATTATGGAAAAAAGAAAGGTTCACAAAACAGACATGCATATACATGTGCAAATAAGTGTGCATAACTGTATGTATACAAACACATGAGTAAATATAAAAAACGAACGCGAAGCGACAGGTATTTATAGTGGCGTTTCAAAGTCACAGTATATGTCGTCAAACAGAGTGATGATGGAAAAATGTACAATTAAGTTGCCGGTATGTCAACGTGTCTTGCTGATTACCACTCATCTACATCGTAGTTGTGGGACCAGTAAGGCGTGGTAAACATCGAGATTGATGTCGGTTGAAGTCATTGTGATCAGGTAATGGTTCAGGGAATCGTAGCCCTAGTGTCCCACCGATTAACTGGACAACTCTAGCACCCGTCAGCATGACCTCGTAATCTGTGTTCACATTGCGTTGCCGAAGTTGTGACCTTTGGTCTACCCGTTTCCGTGTCCGGTACTGCTGATTGTGTAGACTTATATTCAAACACGCACCAGTTTTGCCTACGCACACTATGTTGCGGACTTGGTTAAGACTACGCTTACAAAGCATAGTTCGAGGGTTGTTTAGTGGTTTAGGGGCGATTTGAATTCGACTTCCCCATAATGCATTTTGTCCCCTCCGAGAACCGGTCTATGAAAGGCACGGTGATGCCTTTATCTCATGTGTTGCTGGGATCAGTCTTCGATTAAGGTCCGGCGCAGGTGTTTGCGGACGGTACTGAGTAACAGTTCGGTAGGAGTGGCCTATACTGAAGTTTGCTTCCTTTATTTTGTAGGGAATACTGCAATGGACAGTCATACCACGAAAAAGTGTTCACATACAACCCTCTGTGCGCGACCGATGGTTCCTAGTAAATGACAGTGTGTTGTCAGTTTACGAAATACGGTCGCCCGCGTGTTTCAAAAATAACGTATCCGTGAATGATACTGAGTAATTGCTTTCGGCTTCTTTGGCGTGATGCAATTTCGATATTGCCAAACCAATGACTTCAAGGAAACTTTCGATTTTTGCGCGGTGAATGATAAGAAGTTTTGCATCTACGTATTTCAACCATAACGTTGGACGTTATCCCCGAAGTGCGGGTCCATCATATTGTAGCATAACGATTCTGGAAGGTGGTTCTAATGGCGGTGATCCCATTGTCGACTGACCGTCTACAAAATGCAGGTAGGTTTCTGCGTAAAGTTCTACGATGTCCATAAGGTTTACATGCTGCGTTTGAGAGCGTGCATTAATCTGGGGGCACACCGTTTACTGCGTTTACTGACAGTTCGTTCGGAATACAGGCAAACGGTGAATGAACTTTCAACGATTATGGCTCCTGACTACTTTCAAGAAGTCAATGGCATTCCGTATAAGTGAGGTAACGTTGGAGTACTGGGTGATTGCTCTGCACAGGAACCTCGTCAATTTACATGTTTGGGCTTCCCTAGTTGAAACGATCCGCCTCGAAAGTGTGATCAGCGTGGAGTGTGAGCAGCCCACAGAACCCTGGAATGAGGCTTTCAGTAGGCTTGACTTACAACAAGATGTTTTTTTCGAAGAGCATTAGTTTTCTGCTCGGTTTATTACTTGATGTACAAACACACATGACCATGTCAAAATGCACCATAGTGAAAAAAATACGGAAGGGCAAGAAAGATTCGTTAACGCGACTGGATATGTGTTCGAGTAAAAATAGCCAAGCTGAGAGACGATCTGGCGGTAGGGGAAATACTCGAGTCAATTCAGCCGGAAATTGATATGAACTTGATATTTATAAAGATGACTTAAAAAATAGTTAGAAACATAAGAGAAGTTGTCGAAAAAGGTAATTTCACGATGCATAAGAAAACGCCCACAATAGAAATTAAGCAAACAGACAAACAAGTTGCAAGGAGACAAATATTCTTATCAAGCAAATAAAAAATCTAACGATCGTGGATCATTTAAAATCCACACAATTTATTTGAAACTTTTGTGTAACACGCACTTTCGTTTATGAGTAGTATAATACGCACATTCGAGAGCTGAAAAGCAAGTTTCAATGCTTGCAAGACAAGAGACCAAAAGCGACTATTCGAACCGTATGCATGCGTCGTGTGCGACATGTCACCAAGGCGAATGACGCATTGCTGCCCGAATGTGTGTGAATACACGTCAGACATGCAAATGGGCGTTTGCTGTTCTGTGTTTTCATATAACTTGCCATATTGGTCGTACAATAAACAACCTCCGGATCAAGCGTACTTTTCAGCCACAATGGAATATTTTTTTCTAAGGGATTGGTGTTCATCATTACATCAGCTGCCCAATATACACCGTAAATCACACAGCGCAAAGGGATGATGTCTTCGCGACCTAAAGAACATGGTCCTGACAGTCATCCCAATGTTCACAAAAATACACGTGCAGAAGCCTTAAAGACAAGTAGTCACTTTCATCAAGGAACACGGTTCTAATGGGATATACGTGGCATGGCCACAGATGTTTCCTGGTAGAGTCCGACCAAATGAACTGGACAATACAAACTGAACACAATTTCACATTTCATCAAGTTTTCTGGATACTTTTTTGAGTAATCAAAGGTGCAAACTCTAACTTAATGTCCTGATGAATAGACGTAACAACGTCCGATTTGCGTCCAAGCACACTTTGTCTTCAAACGAAGGATATCATAGTATTTAGTATTCTTTTGTTCAGTTATTTTCAACTATTTGCTTCCGTATCATCCATTCTGTCCATTTTCTAATCACATAATCCACGATTTAAAGTCAGCTTATCATGGCCCAAACGACTGAAACTAGTTATATATTCAATGACGATCACAACGCACAGTTCACTCCCGAAAAATCAATGTTGTTTACATTGTCTCAAAGCCGTTTCTAAATTTTTTAAAGAAGCAAACTGTTTTAGACGACTCACAACGAGAACAGTAGGAGGTAAAATAACTTATAAGCAAACTTACTTATAGCAGAATTTTTCTCACTATCTTGCAACTCCTTCAATCCCAAAATGACCTGAGTGATATTTCTGGTGGTAACATTTAATTTCTGGAAATGTTCAACCAGATCGTCGTCTTCGTGCTGTAACCTGGAGTCTGGACCCAAGACCGTGTCGATTAAATTGATAGCCCGCAATTCTAGAAGGCGACGTCGAAGGCGCGCATAGAAAAAAGAACGGCTCTTGGACCAAGGAACCAGACCGTGGACTAGACCTCTGGATAAAAGTCGGCCGGGAGTGTCGTGTAAGTCAGCAAAAGTGCAAGCGATCTTTACAATAAAAAAATGAAACAGAGATCGGTAGCACATGATCGTAAACGGCATCGACCGGTCGGTCAGATAACATATATATCCAGAATGCGCAATAAACGAATGGAATTATAACACACTTGGCACTAGTTAGGATTTGTCGGACCAATACGTATGTACCAAATTGTTCTGTTGCAGCCACAACTATCAAACAGACAGCGTCAAAACACAGTGGAATTTAAATCAAGGAACGGAAGAGTATATAGAGCTTGAGGAAGAAACCACTTGGATTGTGCTCATAGGAACAGGCGAATGGTGCCACCAATCAACCGTTGCAACAAAAAACAGTGATCATCAAAAAACAAAACAAAGAAAACAACCTAACAGATGACTTTCGGAAACCGCATGAAGATCATGGCAGAGATATGAATATACTGATCGTCTGGTATTTGTGAGTGTAGACTATACTCAGGGCAGAAGTGAGTGTTTTCAGTTTTATTTTTAAAAAAAAACAGAGACAAAATCAGAAATCGATACTGGCTAACGGGAGTGCACCGACAGGCATCTACCAGTTCATCCTACCTGATGGTAGAAAGGTCGAAGTTCTTTATGCCTCGACTCCAAAATAGCTTGTAAATGAAAACACTGGTCTTTCATAGGCAAATTCGGATCCACAACAGAGTTCTCTGTCAGCACCGGTCCGCCTGTCTGTACGCGATCAATTTCTTCAATGAGGTGTCTGCACTTCTCGTCTAATCGATGCATCGTTTTGATCAGATCCGGCTTTCGGTATTTGATTTCCACGGTACCCTCCGGTTCCAACACTCCAGCACGACAGCTGATCGGGTCTGCGTACATTTCCATTCGATCTGGATTGATGGCTGGGTCCACAACCACCCAGGCACCCCCACGAAGTTGCGAGTGAGGTGGAAGATACACAAACACAGGTTCTGGATAACGGCGAAGCGCGTCGATAATCATAGAGCCGAATTTCAGAACCTACATGAGAAATACTTTCGTTACATTGCACTGTTTATAAATGTGGACCAAAAGGTTGAAGGTGATGAAAAAACAACGGTACTGATTCCGCATTATTCATATTTGAATATATTTGAAAATATTTCCGCTTAGTCTTGGATGTGCAAGCTGTATAGAAGCTGTTGCTGTCGTGTTCTTATAAAAACTGAGAGCATAACCTCCATTATTACATTCTCCAATGAGTTTCAGCTGCTGGCCCGCTGACTCTGAATAGGATTTCCAACAATCAAGGTTAACCACATCAGTTCAGCTGCTGGCCAAATGCTGGTTCAAGAGAAAATCAAGAAACAGCGGCGAGTGACCACAGTTGAAGTCCGGTACATGTGCATGCTATTGGGGTTCACATGTGAGTACTCGGCCTATGGTTGATATGTATTTAGTTTATATACAACAACACCCTCCGACTACTTTCTAACTGTGGTGATAAATATATTGTCTGTGAACACACCACAACTGTAAACAACAAACAATCAACAATGACTTGAGTAATAAGCTAATGAAAGCAAAAAATCCGTCTTACCTGATCGTACATATCTTTCATACCACCAGAAAATCCACGCCAACTTGCAAACACGAATAACGGTAGACGCTCACGAGCCATGTCGGTGATTGCCTGTGCAGTTTTGTAGGCCGAATCCGGATACCACACCTGACCGGCCTGATTAACGACCTGGGCCTCGGTGGACAAGTTGGCTGGATCGGCGGGTACGTGACATGTGACAGACCGTGTTTCGGCTGTGATTGCCCCACAGGGTATACCACCGAGGCGGGCACGACCGACAACTACACCGGCAGCCCACGCAGCTAGCGTCTCACGCCAAGTTCCCCAGTCAAAGAAACCGGACAACCAGTGGTCAGACTGTGAACCAGGCTCGGTAGGAATTCGACTGTCTCCTGTCGGTCGCCTCACACCGGTGGTTAAATCGCTGGTGCAAATCAAATGTGAGGCTGGAAAGGGTCAGAATCAAAAGTTAAAATGTGAGCAAGGAGTAATACCACGAAAACGTTGTAAGTCAATGGACTACAGATTGTGCAACCTACCCATAACACCAGTGAACATCCAGCGAGGATCGTCATTCGATCGATCTCGACTTGGTACGTATTCCACATCACGATCGATCGGATCAAACGGTAAATGGGTCAGTTTACGGTTGGACAACCGTGGTGAGGAGCTAAGTATGGCAGCAAACGAAGCACAATCAACTTTATCAATGGGAACAGGTCGGTACATGATCGGAACTGATTGTCCCCGTTCGGCGGGAACGTACGTGAGCCAATCCAGGGCTTGTTGTAAGGCCAACAATTCATCGGATGCAACCAGATGAGAGACACCATTGTTTGCCATCACCTGAGCAAGCCAGTAAATTAAAACGATCGATATGACAGCAATGCATGGATGTGAATAAAGGAGATGTTCAAGGGTAAAAAGAGCAAATGAAAAAAACCGTGTACAGTTTACGGTATCTCTTTCCGCATCAGCCAGTGAAAGTAACGGGAGACAAAGAACGCGTGCATCTAGAGGCCACTACAGGTGGTTTGCGCTATACTCCATCGCGGTGTAATCGCCCGTACCCAGTAGAAACCTGACAAAATTGGACCGAAATGCGCGTAAATTGAGTTTCTTTTTAAATCCATTTGGTTAGCGCTGGCCAGCCAGACAAAAGGTCAATGTGAAAGTGAAACACTTATCACTCGAAAACAAATGATAAGCTCTAAGCTAGACAGACCGACAATAAAAGTGTAAAGCAAGAAAGATAATACAAATCTGTGCGATCTATACAAGAATAGGGAAATATATAAAGCTAAATGTGGACTAAGAAACCAAACCTTCAGGACAAAGAGTACTAATCAGTGCTGTAAAAGGGTAGCAAGTTACCATAACCCAAGTTTGTACAACTGAGCGAAAGGTCTACTAGACAACGAAAATCGTTGGGTGATACAAATTCACATGTACATGTAATAGATAAAACCGTACACACACCTGCACACCACCAAGCTGACTGTTGCTTGAGTACACTTCCCGACCCAGCAACTTGTTCAAGGCCATCGCTCCGGTGAGAATGATGTGGGAATTTTTAACCTATTAGTGGGTAAAAACAGAAAATGTTTAAAAAAAGATAGAAACCTGCGTCGGCAATCGTCGAATCGTATTGGCAACGAAAGATATTTTAAAACCCACGAACACAATCGGTTGTCACGAGCACACAACAGTCGAATTTTGATAATAGTCATAAAGGGTTGAATACGCTGCCATCAGCTACGTACTTTCAGTTAGTGTTCTTATAAGCACTCTCAGCTGTTTCCTCAGCGTATATACAAGAATGATTAAGAAGACGATCCGACAGGTTTATATACGTTGATCAAAGAGGTAGGACAGATTAATTTTGTCTGCACACAGACGGCCACAATATAGGACACAAACGCCAAAAGTGAGATTATGCAGTCCAGTTGGAGTTCCCAGCTTAAACACGACAATGTGTGTACTGCTACGTAACACACAAAGTCGCCTGTGAACTGCTAAAAACAGCGACCGCAACAACCAGACTAGAGCCCACGGTCGTGCGACTGGCATTGCATCAATGAGCGACAGTGACGAAAAATGTTTACCAGGGGAATTCGTGGAGAACATGGTTGCCACATACATAACGCACAATCATTCCCGGAAACGATGTTTCTAAAATATGTATTATAATAACTTAATTGGTAATTAAAGTTTTCATCTAAATCACAGTGCCCCATAAAGTCGGACGTTTAGCCAGCGATTCATTGTATTCGCAAACGCTTGTGGAACAATGACAGTGACCATATATGTGGGTTTGGTGGTAGCAGGCTTTTGTTCATGAGCAGCAAAGTGAAGCTCAAGTCTTTATGATAAAGTACAAGACGAGGTCCAACGCCCATCCACAGTTTGGTCATTGTACCCACAAACACTATTGAATGGGCCGTGAAAGTCTTTAGTCAAGCGTAGTGTATAAACCATTATGACAATAAGAGTTGGTAAGAAATTATCTTTTAGTCTGTTAAAGGCCTAAACTATTAAGTGAAAAAGCGCAAGTAAACGCCAAGTCAAGCAACAACTCTGTCCACTGCGGACAAGTGGCTGGTTCGGATAGTCAGACAGTGGTCGACTGAGTCACATGGCTGAAACTGCTTAATGGCGTAATCGCTGGAAAATAGCTAATAAGCGCAAACAGTTGGAGTCACCATTAAATAAAATATTTGCAATCAATACAAACTAGCCATTGTGGTTTGACAGCACAGTACAAAAGTCCTGACTGAAATGGACTGCACAGCGGTAAATCCTATTGGTTTAACAAAGAAACATCTGAGTTAACAAGAAAAATAACAGAGCGGTGAAAAAAAAGAAAACAAACTTGGATGATTCGTTGTCCAAGTCGAGCAAGATAAGCGCCGATTCCGATCGCGCGATTAGTCACGATTGTTATTGTGAAAATATCATCATATGCGGCAGAGGTCTCACCCGCGATCATGGCGGATCCACGCAGATTTTCAACCGACATGTCGTAGCTTTTACCTATGTAATACAAACAGATTGAAGCAAAACATTTAGGAATACAGGACACAACTTTTGTACATGCAGCAGTCAAATTGCTAAAGACGATTTCTACAGCTTGACGATCGCAAGTGTGGTTACTCAAGGGACACGGCAAAAGAGTGGAATCCTCAAACGGACATAACTAAACCAAAGACCCTTGGAATGTGTCACTTAATGATGTGTACAATTTCTATCGAAAGATTTGCGGCAGTTGCACTGTAAGGCTAACGTAACAGTTATTAGCTGCGTTGTCCGTAAGCTAATGAAAAAATATTGAATAAGTGCATCGAAATCAAGCTGTTTTACAAAGAAACGTTGCTCTCGTCTACATTCAGCTACTTGCATGTAAAGGGTTGCCAACGTGCAATGACTGTTTAATACAAGAAACTAGGGGGTCGTGTTGAGTACATCACACCGTGCATGACATCAACTGTGAACAATGCAAGCAGTCACCGAGAATCGAACGGAATCAACTGTTCTAGGTCAAGACCGGAGTGATGCAATACGAAACCAGTTTAGAGTCGAAACATTTCAGAAACGTATTTAAAGATAACTTCTAATCAGAGAAACATGAATCAACCAGAAGCGTGAATGTATAGTGGATATCAGGAGATGTAATCGCACAAATGATATGACATTCTGTCAGACATGCAATCATCTTGTTAAGTCCTAAATCAAGAAGTCATAAATGCTTCCTAGTATAGACTATTGCTGCCTACTCTGTTGATGTTATATTTGTATGAATGTTGAACATTCATCCATCCAGATGGACAGAACGTTAATCTACCTGATCGAATATGAATAAATCCGGACTTTCTACGATGTCAACGCCTAAGTCGTTTGATAACCAACCTTTATCGTTAGTGAAACAAAAACAATGATTAAAAAAAGAGGCGAAAAACGTTGAATATGGATCTATTTAGGTTTCCATATGAATGACCTTTAGCAGATAGGTTTTTAGACCGAAATTACCAAACTTTGGGGTATTACATTCTGGAGCAGCCAGCGCAAGGTGTCAAATCAATGTTTCGAATGAAATCATCATCATCATAGACAGCAATACATCAGTGGTTCACACTGATGCTTAACTGCCACACAACCATGAAAGAAGAAAAAAGCAAACCCTGTATAGGAAGAGAAGAAAAAAAAGAAGGGGACGGGAAGGGACCTAACTACTAAAAATAGCTACGTCTATATTCAAACATTCAACATCAAGGTGCCTACACCTTGCAAACAAACAACCGAGCTGTAAGTGAAAGTAAGGCGTCATCAGCAAATTTTGAAACGATAAGAGACGCAGGCCAAACAATCAGCCAGGATAGATTGACGATCAAACATAAGGAGAATTAACTTATGTCATAGGGATGGTACATTCTAACTATGCTTCTACTATAGCGAAACCGTCAACCGTACCTATGATGAAACTTAGTAGGAGTTTGGGCTTAACGTAAACTATACTTTGTTTTGCCGTTTTGTAGTTACAATCCAACATGGAACTGTAAACTGTTCGAAATTGCGTGAGACCACATAAGTTTCGTAAAAATCAAATATGAACGCATACATATATTTATGGACAGGCTTACCCACAATGTCCAGGATTTTGTACCGCACTTCACCGGACACCTCCAAGCGTTCACAATTAACTGCTTGATGAGCACGCAAACCTTCATAGTCCTCGGGAGTCAAGTACAAATAATCGTAACCCTATAGAAAGACGAAACCGTTAAAAATAAACTGTGAACTCAGAAGGTTATTACTGACCATTTTTAAGTAACAGGCATTTTTTCGGGAAGTCCACTTTGGTAAGACCGTTATTGTGAACTATTAAATAATGTGTCACAAACGACCTCAAAGGAGATAAGAAAGAAGTACCGCAATCAAAAGGCGGATACTGTAAACTGGGAGCAGTGCTCCAAGCTCCAAGCAGTATTAAACGCGTCATAATAACCCGCGAGAATTCATCATCGCAATGTTTACAGTAAGCGGAAGCCGGATAGTTGGGGTTCGTAAAACAGTTAGCTACACCGTTAACCCCGGGACCATGTGATATATGTTGGCCACAAAGCAAAGTGACAATCTGAGATCCATTCGACAGGTAGTTGAGAAAGGCATTTCTCCAACAATGGCCAAGCTGACATAAAACGATTTTCTTTGCGTATTATCAGTGTGAAAACCTGTACTATGATAATTAGAAGCAGCTCATGAGTAGCACCAAACTATTCACACGAAACATACATAGGATGTCAGTTTAAAAAATGCACATTGCATTAAGCTTTATGCATTCCCGCTGATGACCGTCAACGGCAACAACGATTCACACAGTGACCAACAAAGTGCGCATGCGCTCCAGATGTCATTTCAATTCGCTCTTATGCAGTGACATTTGGGAGTCGAATAACGCCTTGTAAGGCAAAAACATTTCCACAAAACAAATAGATAGAACGCCGATGATGAGAATGGCTGTTTGCACTCCATAAGATATGTAACAGACTACAAAGTCGGAGTGAAGTTCATGTATATTTTGTCATCGAATCGAACGCGCACCAAAATGGAAAATCTACTAACCTAAAGGCTTCTAGGCCGTGGTTACGGAAAACCTAAGGTCAAGTTTAGGAAAATCATCACGGTAAATAAAAACGCAATATTGGCGAGAATACTATTCTGAAACGACGGTCTAGTATGCGGGAAAACGCGTCTACAGCACACAGAAAACAGGAAGACTCAAGGATACCGATCCGAAAATTAAATGGTGCCATGGAATCCTTTGGATGTGCAAAATGAAGAGTAAACCTATTTTCTAAGTGAGTGGGTCTCGCAATGACACAGCGAAAATCGAAAGAGTTCGACGTCAGAACATTTTCGAGATCAGTAACTTTCAATATGTAGATTTCGCTTCAACATGCTGTCACATTCGAAAACACGGAACTAACGGTTCCGAACTGTACTGTCTAGTCACAACAAGGGTAGGCAAACCAACATCAAAAGTAAAATTGAGCAGTACGCATTCGCATTAATTAGGGTATGCAACAAAACGCATTCACAGCGGTTTCTACAATCAACCAACTAAAGAGAGTAACAACCGCATTCGCAACCGGTTGTGTACGCAGTAGACATAAAATAATTTTAATGATTTACTAAGAAATCATCATCATCATAGCAGCCATGAGCCTGACCAAAAGGTACTGTGGCTCGGGCTGCCGCTCACCTCAACAGTGACGTGGAATATCCTAGAAGAAAACGTTACTAAGAAGGTTGAAAATTAATAAAAGAAGTCTAAGCGGAAGAACTAGAAATGGTATGGATGCAGGTACGCCATTGACTGCGACACACCGCCATCTCGGATAGCGTCTCTAACCAGCGGTTTGAGTGATCACGAGGACCCCATCCAGGCAGGCGACACCTACCCACTTTACTCAGTGGAGCAGTCAGGGTCTTCATATTTCGTGACCACGTTGTCGCTTGACCACCAGATTACTTCAGCCAACTGTTGATATATAATGTTGACATATAAATGTCCGGTGTGGGAAACGATCAGATGACATACGGAGTACGTGACCCAACCATCGCAGGCTGTGCAACGTGAGTAGTTGACCAATTGATCGCGCATCCCGAGCGTTCCGGAATACGCGCCGGCGAACTGCCGTATTGCTCACGCGATCAGTCCACTTAATGTGGGCTAATTGGCGGAGACAACAATGAAACACAAGCCTGTTGACATCTACGAAGAAAGCCACGTTTCCGAACCAAAGGGCAAAACAAAATACAACAAGCATTAATATCCTACATTTTAGCGACAACCGAACGTGTTCTCGACACCACACATGACGCAGTTTGGCAAAGGCGACACGTGCCTTTCATATCCTCGCTGATATCTCATCAGCAATATTACAAAACGTGACAGTAACTGCTACCCAAGTATGTGAAACTGTCCACAGTCTCAAGCGGATTACCTGCAATAAAGAAAGTAGGAGTGGAAATGCCAGTCTTGAAGTAACACTTTGCACTTTGAAGGTGCGAAGCGCATTCCATACAAACCAGCCCGGTCATTCACCTTGTTCAGCATGGTCTGCATGTCTTCGGCAGAGGGGCTAAGTAAACAACGCATACTCCAGATCGGTCAACCGAGCGCCAGGAAGAAGCTCAACACCAAGTCCACTGGACTCCTCAAGCGCACCCTCCAGAATGTCGTCCATGACAAAATTGAACAGGAAAGGGGAAATCGGACACCCTTGACGAACAACTCGAATGACTGAAACTCCGACAGAAGTGCCATAAAACTCCCTACTCCGCCAGACGCTGACGCATCAAAGCTGCACACTAGAACAGATTCACGTATTTCCCTGGTACTCCCCTTGCGAAAAGACAGTTCCAGAGAACGTTACGAGCAACTGAATCGAAAGCAGCTTTCAGGTCCAAAAGACCACGACCGTCGGCTGCCTATAAGAGCGCCGATGTTCAATCGTCGCAAGGTAAAAATGTGTCAACGACGCACCCTCGATCGGAATCCTGCCTGTTCTTCACGTATCTGGCTTTCTCTGGGTTTAGTGAGCCGACGTAAAATGAGGCCAGTGAGTAACTTGGAAGCAACAGATACCAAACTGATGCCTCTGTGGTTGTCACATAGACTTCGGGACCCCTTTTTGAAAACGGGAATTACTGTTGACAAGCACCAATCGCGAGGTACCTCTTCAGTCTCCCAAATCGTCTGGAGGAGTTTTGTCAGTTCTGATATCAACCTCTCCGCCATCCTTGAAAGAGAAGGAGAGAGGAGGTCTGGTCCAGGAGCCTTATTACGCTTCAATAACTTGAGCTCTAGGACCACTTCTGCTTCCGACGGGGGCCGTCTGGAACTCGTTTGATAACAATTCGGAGCCCGTCGTCCACATGGTCTGGTTGAGGCCAACTGAACTGTTCAAAATGTTCAGCCCACCTGTCAAGTCGACGCGATTGATTGGTGATAAGTGAACCATCTTTTTCACATATGGTCTCACTTACACCGACTCGACGACCAGTACAACCACGGATCAGGGAAAAAGCCTTCTACAATTTCCAGATAAAAAGGCATCTCTTTCGACTGTTCGACCAAGTAGTGCTCACGGTCTTTGCGCAAGCTTTTAGTCAGCTTGCGTTTAAGTTCTCGACGGTCGTCATCATATTCAGAACCAGGTGGGATCGAGCGACGCTTGTTCATGAGGTTATCAACGTGATGGAAATCCAGTTCTGTCGCAACTCAACCGTTCCTTCGGAACATAACTTTACACAGCATGTTTTCATAGTTGCGGTAATTTTCTCCTAATGTTCGTTAAGATCCCTCCCCTGACTCGAACTGGGCAACTTGTTCACCGAGAAATGGGATGCAACCGGTCCAATTGGACTTACAGACGGCTGTCGGTGTGACCAACTTGGGTCGTGTCTCCATCCGTAGTTCACCGCAAATGCGACGTGGAATATCAAATACCATCATTATCACCATCACAACAGCCTTGAGCATGACCAGAAAGTATTGTACCTCGGGCCACCGCCCATCTTAACAGTGACGCCGACTATTCTAGAATAAAAGGTTACTGACAAGGTTCGAAAAATGAAAAAAATAAGAATCAGCGAAAGAACAACAAGTGGTACGAATGCTGGTACTCCACCGACTGTGGCCCACTGCCATCTTGAGTGATCACGAGGACCCCAGGCAGGCAGGGAACATCTAATCATTTTGTTCAGTGGAACAGTCAGGGTCTACATATTTCTTTTAGTACAAGAAAAAGAAAACAAAAATGGACCGAATAACAGAAATTAGGAATAACACTGCGGATACAGACATTCCGCCGACTGCAGCCCATTGCCATATGGAGATGACAATCCAAGTGATCGCGAGATCCTCTTCGCGGACGAAACCTACCCAGTTTAATCAACAGAGCATCCAAGGACATTATACGTTGTGCCCATATCATCGGCTAACCATCCGGTGGTGAGTAAGACCCAGTGAGATAAACACTTGGTCAGCATGCAGAACACGTGAACTTACTGTTGTTGACTGTGCGTTTTAATTGTGTGATCACATGGGCGCGCATCTAGTAGATTAGGAAATGTCCGTGTACCTGTATCGAAAACCACTCGAGATGATGAATCAACGAGATAGCTGTCCACAAACCCATACCCATACGATGACGGTAAGAAATTCTGCAACTCCTCTGTAAAGGAGACAGCTACAGAGGACATTGCAAACAACCGAACTGAGGGCACTCATCAAGCCTAAAAATGTAAACAACTGCTAATCGCCTGTGAGAATGTCGACGTTTTAATACATTGTCATAAGGTAAAAATATGAGTAATGTAGACGTGATTGGATCGGAATTTTGTCTGTGATTAGTGAATCTAGTTTTCTGTTAGTATGGTAAACTGACGCAACCTGATACAGTCTAAAAGGCTGTCAATTCTGATATAAAACTCTCACTATCAGTTTAAACAGGAGATAAGGGAAACTGGAACTTGTTATTTTGTTTCAGTTCAATAACCTAGGCTTCAAGATCATTTCTACTTCTGACGGAGAGCCGTCTGGAATGCAACAGCCACCGGTCATGTTAAACAAGGAGACATAGACTAATCATGGTATCAAATTCATATAGAACAACACAACACAGTGACGTCAGTCCATAATTATTGGGATCAATGTCATAAGGTGGCGTGCATTTGAAATTCTAAAAAAAAACACCAACAGGATAGCGATCATAGTGAGAGTTTGCTGTTGTTATTTTCTTGTTCGAAAACAGTGGTACACGACTGTCTTTAAATTCGATTAGAAATACTCGGATCAGTTAATCACTGTGGTGCCAAAAAATTAAGTTGCGTAATTTTCAAAGACAGTGATACCAACAAAAATATTGACAGAGTACATCAAACGAACTCGCTTACCTTTTCAGGATGTAACGGATCTAACCAAGCAACTCGAAACACCGCTTTCACTTCTTCAGCCACCCGGATGCGTGCTCCAGTGTTGGAAGCCAAATAGATTCGCGGGATACCCAACCGTCGAGCCAAATGACTCGCGCGGTAGAAACTCAAATCTTCGGCAGGTCCGAACGATCCCGCCATGTGTGTGGCGTCGTTTGCAATGACAATAATGGCTCGTCCGGTTGGCGTATCCGGGGTTCGAAGTACCATGTGCCAAATGACCATACCGATCTAGACAGACAGGCGAAGGGAGAAAAAGGTTTTGTGCCATACACTCTACACATTGGGCTAACATCTGATAATGTGAACGCGCCTGACAGGTTGTGACCAATCATTCTTAAAGAACATGGAGAGTTTTACAGATGTGTTTACACTTCTTCCAATATCTTCAAAACATCATCATGTCACTGTGGAATGTTGTGTGGATAGTTTGACGATTCTGTCACTTCCCTTCGCGAACAGCAAAACAGTTACATATGGAATCCCATTGGAAAAATTCTTCACTCAAAATTTTCTTAATTCAGCTGGGTCAATGTGTAAGCATGTACTAACACGCGCTCGGTCTATCGTCCTCAGTAATTTCAATATATATGAAACATGAGAAACACAAAGTCATGTAGGCACTAAACACTAACAGAAGCAGTCGAGGTGACCGTGGACGCGAACCTACAACGGTGTGGTTACCATTGAGCTACCGCAACCTTCGATTTGGTCGCACTTTCTTCTGTTGGTACTAAATTAACCCGATTTTCGCACAAATCGAATATCCCTATTTCTTATCGACCGTGAAACTTTGTAAAACTTCAGACAAACATTGAACTGCAAGGATAGAGTGTTTAAGTTTTGCTTAGTTTAAGCCCATCGCGCGCCGTAGGCTTGACAAACTAAAGGCATATATGACAAGTACATTAGTTGAGAAAGATATGAGGAACGAAAGGCAGCAGTGATGTCAGGTCCAGCTCACAAGAATAGATCGTCATAAATAATCAACCGAATTTACCGAATTGGATCCAGGATTTCGGAAAACTGGACGCAATTTCCCTTCCGCATCCAAGGCCAGTTCGGTGCATGAAAGTACCACATTTTCGTCTATATCCCCTACGTTCGGACTGTCCGTGACTGCCTCCAGATCGATAGGCACGCGGCTGTCCAGAATTTTGTCAGCCTTAAGCAAGTCGGGTGAAGTGAGGTTGTAACCATCAGCCGAGCCTGTTGAATGCAGAATACCAGCGTTCCTATCTGGATTGTAGAGACTCCATAGAGCCAACAAGGCTTGTGTGATCAGTTTCGGGTAGTCGTATACGTAGGCTGTATTGAATTTTCGGGCCTGTAGTGAACAGACATATTGAACAATACTCCGTAATTAGTTCAGCTCAACCTTTGCCTGACCTAAGGGTGAATGACGTCATGGGAGGTAACTAGATTCTGTAAACAGCGTGAAAAATAAACAACCATTACGAAGAGACCGGCAAAACGTGCGGAATGAGAATAAAAAAATCTGAGAGTGCACGCAGTGATGGCTGAATATGAATATCACAAAACAGTGGGTGGGACCAGCTTGCAAAAAAATCAGGAGGCAAAGACAAACTGTCCCAACATAGGTCCACCAATAATCGTGAATACAGAGAACAGGGCACTGGATACGATTGCAGAGGGCTTGTGCAACAGAAGAAACACCTATGCGACGAGACTGTGATAAGGCACGAATTTTGCAGTGAGCACGTAACCGGCATCCAGTGGCGGGTACACGATATAGAAAAACGGATTTGAAATAGGGTATTCAGTTGTTTTTCGAGCTTGGTAAACTGAATACCTAGACCATCGACCCGAGCTGTCGATTGCGAGACTATTAGCAACAATAAAAATCAAACGTAAATACAAAACTAGGTAAGAAGATAACCATTGCACAGTCCGTCTGAATCTGGAAAACTACGTTTATCCGGAGAGAAGGTTCTGAATCGCTTTGTCGTTATTGAAATCACAATAGGCGAACTACCATACGCGGTATTCTTACGCGATTGAATGAAACTCGACCACCGCTGTCCAGCTTATCGTCTTGTTCAGTAGGATAGCCGCAGATGTGAGCGTGCTCACAGGATCAAATAAGATGACCGCAGTGCATGCCTCGCACGCACGCTCTCTAGGCATGCTGGTCGATAAAAACAGCCCAGAAAACTAGCCGTCATGCACACTAACACTCACTCTGACAAACAGGCAGTTCGAGTGGTCGGTTGACAGAACCAGCACCATCAACCGTTGAGAACTATCAGTCGAGATTTTGAAGCTAACGGTCGAGTAAAAACTAACCACCCTATAGAGTGGTACTAGCATACTAATCTAAAATGCCTACTGGACATGTCCATCTGAGAAAAAGAGGCGGAAACGTGGGAAAACTGTAAGATGAGGAATAAAAAGGCCTCTAAGATACAACGAGGGAGATTCAGGTAGAAATAGTGCGAAATGCATCACCTCAAGTAATTCTAGTAACTGAAAAATGTATACCGTTAACAATGGAAAATTTCACCTAACTAAAAACGGATTAACACATTCAGTGATTCCTCGTTACATAAATATGAGCGGAATAGTATTGCGAAATAATGGTGGCCAAAAAAAATGATCTTGTCGATGAGTGTCATTGCCAGGCAAGCACCATTTGATGCTGCTCTTGAGCGTCTGAATGACTACTTAGTGGACAGAACAGCTGCAGTTTGAATGGAATGCATTTGTGCATACCTCTTTGAAAACACTAGGAAAAGTACAATCGAATGCAACCTGTCAAATATCGAACAACTCGCCTTCTTTGAGGTCTTACGGCTAACACTATGGCCTGCGTTGTCTGTTCGCCAAATAGTCAATGTGTACGGCACAAGATTTCAACGGTGACGCAGTGTACCGTACGACGTTAGCTCAAAACTATCGAGTTGAAAACGCACCATCCAGTCAGTCGTTGATATAAGCAGTAGAGAGTGATGGAATTGACAACTAATTCAGTTGTGACGGTCCGGATCAGCAAAACTCTCAATGTATGTCCGATTCCTCGAACAGTAGAACACGAGTGTATTAGCAGCGTAGTGAAGTATTCACACCCGCGTTCGCTTTTACCACAAAAGTCCTCGTTGGTATCGCAACATGACATTGGTTGTAAAGCCGTGACTCTATCTACCGATGGATATTTCAGAGCCAACCAAAGACGTCCTGAAGGTATTCAACGGACTGCATGTCAACATCAGAACTGGAAGGCGGACGTAACAATTCTCTTCTAATCTTGCATATCGGCATTACCCGAGAAATTGACGGTTCAGTGTGGCACTCTGTTTACCACAGGTGTAACTGGAATGACCGACACTTGCACCTAAACACCCTCGTGCCAGGGCGGTATAAAGCAGACCTCGTCAGGATGGTGTTCAGCAGAGCCGGAGAGAATTATACTCAGGACACAATTCAGAGTGAGCTCTAATGAGATAATCTGGTTCTTTTGGACAGAGGGGATCCATAATCACTGACCTCAAAGGTTCTAAAATGAGAACTCGAGCAAATGGTGCCGATGGTGCCACAGTTGAAAGACTGCTAAAAAACTGTTGTACAAAGAAAACGATCTCAGTACGCCGTAAAGCCCTCGTGTTACGGACGTGCAATATCGCAAATGTGTTGACCCCTCAAATTTCCACTCCACCTCTGAAACCTCAGATTCCTTCGTTCGCCACAGTGTTCACACAAAACGATGTGTACTGAGGAGGGACGGCATAAAGTCACTGACATGACAATTGGACGGGATTGGATGACAATGTGTACACATCGCTATAACAACGCTGCAATGGAGCCGAGGTGTGTTGCGGATGGGTCACACCGTCCGGCTTTATCGTCAGTTGTTTTCTTCTAGGTTGATCCATGGTCGACGGCATACGGTCGTTAACAAAAGTATCCGGAAGCTTGGCGAGCGGCTCTGAGCTGCCAGCCTACCTGCTATGCCCGGAGAGTACATAAGTAAAAATTCACCGATTCAACGACCGTGTACACATTTTTTCAATGAAGGATGATGGTGATTCAATCTAAACATGAGCCGTTAGCCGGATTCTCTGACTCAAATGGTCCAATCCACTGATTGTCGAGGACTTACCGCAAGAGTACATACTCCCAAAATCGTCTGTTCGGAATGGTTAGCTGTTTGAAGATGATAATATGATGACTGACAAATAAAGTGCTGTAATGGAGGACAATTATTCTCACAGCAGAACAGCTATCTTTTCGGAGTGAATACATACTGACTGTGTTGTGTATCTATTTTCTAATCGCGATGGAGCTAAGGCGATAATGCTCAGTCGGGAGATGAGGTAATAGACATGGCAGACCCATGCGAAAACTGGTTATTTGAAAACGACTAGCATTCGACAAAAGCCACCTAGGCCATCGATGTGAAGAACTGTATGCACGTGTTTTAAAGTACAGCCTGTTGACAGCATGAGTCCTGCTCTATTGTGAGTAAGTTCAGAGCAGGCTTTTGCATACTTGATGACCCCGAACGTCTGTACTTCCCACCACTGTCAAATGGGAAGGCATGGTAACTGTCGGTTGGGCGATAAAAAACTACCCGGTCCAATTTCTGCTCGAAAATTTAGGTTGCGTTCATATACTAGGCCAGGGATTCCCTGATCCGCTAATTTGTGCTTGCAAAATTAACTTCAACCGTTGAAGAACGAGGAGGGACTTAAATCACGCAATGACACGAGAAATTAGATGAACAGCTCAGAAGTATAGTATCATCCACTCCTGATAATCAAGTAATATCTGATTCAAAAGATACGGATTGAAGGGCGCCAACGGAAAAAAAGATGAGGCATGCCACTTAACCAGTAGGCTGTGCTGTGCATAACAAACCTTATAAGAATATCTAGGCAAACTGAAATGGCACGAACTGAAGCTGCCGTTCACATGGTTTCAAGATTTAATAGATCGCCGATCACCCTCGTCACTCACAGGCCAATACTTGGTTGTATTTTACTAATCACTAACACATTCCATTATAACTTAAACGGTTGAACATCGTCTAGTGTCGCTAATGAGTAGTACGGCAAAAATCGAAAAATATGAGAGGTGTGCCAAAATTAATAACATCCCTCAACGTCAAAAAGATTGAAAATCAACAGTAACGATCGGAAACATGTGCACGAATTCCGCGTAGACATGTCAGTTGTGCAAAACAGTGTCTACGTTTGTTGTTGCTTATTCCCACAAATCTAGCAATACACCATTTGGTAGGTCAAGCACATCTGTAGTCACAACAAAATAATAGAATAACCAACCTGGAAGCGCTTCAACTGAAGATAGTCCTTCTTCTCATGTGGCAGCAGTGCAGGTAATCCATGCAAAGGACCTCTGGGAGGTCCAAGAGACCATAAAAGAATTTCACCGTTAGTTGGATGCAGAACTTCCCGATAAACATCCATGCCCAACGCGAAACCTTGTTCATCGTTAAGGGTTACACGAATAGGTACTGGCGGCTCAGATGGTTGAAATCGAATGCGCAACTTCAGTTCAGCCTAAGAAGGAACAATGAAGTTGAAATCAAGAATCCATAGACGGTTCGACTTGTAATCTTATGAAGATGGACAAATGCGCGAGTAGAAATATGCAATAATCGTACGTGCGTAAAAACATACCAACCTGCGTCACACGAAGTCGGATAAAACGACGAGCATAGCGCAACACGGTTTTGCGAATGGTACTTTTCAGATGATTCAGGTCTTCCAGAAACAGAATCGGAGCGAAATTGAGAAAGATGTGGTTGCCCATCGTCTGGGCAGCGTCAGGGTGTGTGTGTGCTAGTTCCAGTGCATCCATTGCCTCGAGTAGCGTGCGTTCTGCTTCAGACTGGAGGAATTCGAATGAAGCTTCTGTGGACAAGAGGTCCGCGTGTCGTATGATACAACGCACGAAAAACCGATAATCAACAGCGGCTTTTCCGACAGGTAACTGAAAAGTATAAAGTAAAAAGAAACATAGTCCAATGAAAGGCCTGCACGCAGACAGAACGGGATCATTCGGGCACGCTGAATGGCATCAACGGTGGTTGGAATCATACAGTTCGGCAAATGTTTGCCTGTTTGAAAGTTTGTATAAAGCAGTCTCTAGTTTGAACTCAAGTTATCTCCGGTGACCTAATGCATAAGTTTGGGAAAATTGGGAGTGCCCAACCAGCACGTGACCTGCGGCGGTTACCATCGTTTAAGGGTCTTATCAAATAGTTTAGAGGGCTTGTTTGGCGAGTTAGTAGTTTTGTTTGATTTTTTTAATTCACAGCTATACCAGAGAGGATGATAGTGATCAAGGTATTGGTAACTCAACGATCTAAGCAAGGCCACTTGCGATTAACAGAAGATACATGTATTTCCAATGGTTTCACTCTGTTGAGTTGTACACCTGAATGTTCAAAACACAGCGCTAACGCATATTTCTTCAGCAACAATAAACACAATAACATTTAATCGGTCACAAAAACGTGAAGCATAGATATCATAAAATGTTTTACCTACTGCAACAGATATAAACTGATGTCTTTCAGACGAGGACCACTCCGAAACGTATGAGTGAAAAAGCGTTCAGACACATTGCACCTATGTCTACACACAATGGCCAGTAGCAACTTCACCCATTTCCATGCGGTTGCCTTCTGACACATTCGAAACAGCTGACTGTCTATTCTATCGGACACAAGACCGTTTGATAGCTTGGCCTCAGGTGTGCCCCTACTAGTCAGGGCACTGATGGACATCAATGTTGTTCGAAATTGTAGCTGATCTTGACCTGTTCCCAACGAGCACTTCAACTTCACACAGTTGACTAATTCTAAGTAATTGAGCTGAATTCATGAAAAAAAAAACGGCGCTCTCAGTTGGTATCACTCGCTCAGACGCAGTTGTACACCTTCAACGATCTATGAAGCTCTTAAGCAACCAGGCTGGGTTTTTAACCGATTGAACAATGCCCCTAAACACGACGGATGGCACGTGGGTCTCATGCATCAAGTACTCCCCGCGTGCCGCGCTGACACGTTCATTTCTTTTTACCGACCTGTGTGTGAATGGAATCGTGAGTAATTTCTCATACCTTGATGTTGAATGTTTGAATATAGGCGTTGCTATTTTTTAGTAGTTAGGTCCCTTCCCGTCCTCTTCTTTTTTCTTCTCTCTTCCTATATAGGGTTTGCTTTTTTCTTCGTGGTTGTGTGGCAGTTAAGCATCAGTGTGAACCACTGATGTATTGCTATCTATGATGATGATATCATGTATCAATATGACAATTAATTAGGTTACTTGTCAACCACTTACGCACACGATTACGCATCATTACCTCACGGCACACAGTTTTGGCTATTTTCACAGACTTTCGCTTTAAACGAGGTGCAATAATGAAGGCGTGAATGTTAGTTTCTCAAACAACGGGCTTCCTTCTCTGGTAATTTTGAATACTCCGTTCATTCCTTAAACCACTAATCAACCGTATGCTCAACGTTTAACATTTAGCACAATACATGCATCGTTTACGAGTTCCTGCCTCCATCTGAAAAGATACAGTACCGAAGTTATCGAAAGGATCAAGTTCGGTTTGAGCGGCAGCTGTCCCACAAAAGACGTTGAACACATTGGTATCAGGAAAGAAGTCAAACTGAGTCATAGCAGAGCATGGTAAAAACAACTCAACCTCTCAGACGAAATGGTTTAACTAGATTGCGTCATACTATGCGTATTCATAATTACAGCATAGTTTCACATGAAAACACTACGACAATATTCTCAACAGCTTTAACTCAAGCATCGGAACACTAATGACTTTCTCCGCGGCTGCACGCACTTCGTGGTGACGACGACTGGAACATCGATAACCACGTTGAAGATAGCCAGCTGTGTTATAGACAGACAGATGTCAACCGGCCGAAAATGACTTTTAAAACCAAGTTGACTCAGCGATTAAATCTATGCTCAAGCAAGTACTCGGCAACCCATGATATATCACGAAGAAATACAGCACAGTTTCGGTACTGAGGGAATTCCTAACAGGAATTCCAAAGTCCCCGCCGTTCTTACTAATCAGAACGTCCCAACCAAAAATCCATCATTTTAACAGCACCTCATTATAGGCGCTATCATGTAAACACACCGTTAACCAAGAATGTAACACGGCCTGAGCAGTATTCACGTCATCTGCGACGGGAAACCAGTTTCTATATGATCGCCTATAACTTAACCAAATCTTTCCACCGAAGCAACGCGTAGAAAATATAACACGATCGGACGCTTTGAACAAATAAATGCGTTTGTGTCGCGATAGAAATCTGAAAACAGAAGTTATAAACAGCAGACTGCATCATCAACTGCTCGGCTACAGATATCCACTTTCATATGCAGCTCGGTTGTTTGTTTGCAAGGTGTAGGCACATTGACGATGAATGGGTGAATATAGAGGTAGGTATTTTTAGTGGTTAGGTCCCTTCTTCTGTTTTTTTTCCCCGTGACCAAGTCTAACTTTCTTATTTATGGTTACATGGCAGCTAAGCGTAAATCGGAA